>JBAMBQ010002158.1:0-14822 GCA_037044495.1 Stegana nigrithorax
TTTAATCTGCAAAATTTTAAGATCAATGACAAGATTTCATAAAAGTCCTAATAAAAATATGAAAATATAAAAATAAAAACTATTTATATGAAATGGCAACGAACTCAAACTCATCAACAATTTAAAGTTTAAATAAATAGTAAAACATTTTTAAAGCATTTATCACAAATTTAAAAAATTTCAACATTGAAAAATATTTCGAAAATTTTGCCAACTAAATATGCGAACATTTTTATTTTCAATACGAAAAGTTCAAATGAACGACCCAACAAGCGAACAGATAAATAAGCGAGTACTGAATAATGAACTCCCCGCGTCACATGCCTCACGCTGAACGTTAAACGTTGATAGCATTAACAATATTGTATGGGCATCCATCAGCTTGACTACGCGTTCTATGTGCACGAAGGGGAAGGGGCGGCCGTTAGGTGTGCAACACATGTCAAACAGCTGCTTTGGGCGGCAACACAATTGCCTCGAGTTGAGCGCAGAAGCCACTTAAAATGTAGTTGGAACTGAGTGTGCTTCGTTTGTCATTAAGGCAAATCCAGTTTTTTGCCAAGCATTTTCCGAATTTTCCACAAATGCTTCATAATTGTGAGCGTAAATTCGTGAAAAAATTAAGTTATAGCCAGAACCTAAACAGTTTATTTTGGTTGTAGGCTTTGCGAACTTTTGTTTAACAAATTACTTACTCAATTGTTTCTAAGCGATTGGCTTCTAGCCGTAAGCAGTTTATGCCTGCCAGCGCATTTTCAATTATAAAATTATTTTCTTTGCTTTCTAAGTGGAAAGACTCTTGCAGACCATGGCCAAATTTTAATTTTTTTCTTCGTTATTTATATATACGTGGGATATACATATGTACGTTTTCTTTTCGTAAAAAAGTACTAAGCAGAAACCTGAGAATCGCTATGCTGTTGAATATCGACAAGAAGTTGGTTAATTAAATTGTATTAATGTAGAAGTTTAATCATAAATTTAAACATTTTCTGGATTTTTATTGTTTTTGGCTTTGCCTCATGTTTATGCTCCCGATTTTGTTTTTAATAAATCTACGCCCACTTTACGCTGCTTTTTGTATTAAATTTTTAACGGTTTTGTAGGAAGACAAAACTAAAAAACAAAAATAAAATGAAAATAATTTCGATATAGATAAAGATATCTTGGCCAAGAAATCAGTTAGATACTTTTGTTTTCTCAAAGGCACATATATAATACACATTACATATGTATATATGTACATACATATATAGAAATAAATTTATACATATATGTATATACAAACAGATAAATTTTTGCTTTTATTAATGATTTTATTTAATTTATACTGAATCTAACAATGAACAGTAATTAATAGGGTTTCTTTACTAAAAGCAAACACATTTCAATAAAAAATTAAATGAAAAAATGTAAATATAAAACTACTTGCAAAATACTTGCACAATAATTTCACAATTTTTATTGGTGTTTTAAGCTTAAGCATTTCACAAACATAATTCCTTTTTTGTTATAAACTATGATTGATGGCAAACAAATAACACAAATTCTATCAAGTCCGGCACATTTTGCAAATAATTTTTAAATAGCATTCGCATAAATCTTTCAGTGTGCACAGAGCATAAAAACTCAAATACTCGTAAACCTGAACGTTTTTAAAAATAGTTTACGCTTCCCAAGTACAATAAGAAAAAAAAAAAAAAAAAAATAGAAAAGAAAACCCAAGCAAGAAAATACATGCATACATATGTATATGAAAAGAAGCAACAGTGGGCAAGGGTGTATGTAGAGTAATAAAAGATAAAAAACTTTTTTTTAATTATTTGGAAAAAATGTAGACAAAACAAAAAAATAATATTAATAGAAACTACATAATTACGTTTAATCAAAAGCAATTCAAAAATTGTTTTGTTTATTAAGTACACGCCTCACATTAGCAACAACTAATTAGAAATGTTTGTGTGTACGTTTGTTGTGTGTCTTAAAAACAATAAATAAATAAAGAGAAGTAAAATAACCTAAGCGCTATAGTTTTTTTTTGTTTCATTTTGTTATTTTGTTTTTGTTTTTTATTATTTATTTATTTTTTTTATTTCGACATTTCTTTTTTGGGCCGGTCGCATGAAATTAATTTTTTGCTACATGGGCACTGGTGCTGCTGATGCCGCTCAATATAGTTTAAACATTTCGTTTCATTGAGCGTATGAGAAACGCCTGGTCAGACAAGCCGAGCAACACATCTGAGTGTGTGGCAGAGATATTTCCGGGACGGCGACGGCGATGGCGTAGAGGGCAGAGTCAACAATGTGCGCGATTATAGAATGCAGCGAGCTACTTGAATTTAACACAAATGTGCAAATTTAATTAAATTGAAACGAACCAACCAACCCAGTAGACAGCCGACGAACGAACGAATGAACATTATTATAAATTTTCATATATACGAGCTATGCCGCTTTATGTTGACATCGTGATCGTGTTCTATGACAATGTTATCTAGATTTAGTTGCCAAACTGAAAAAACTTGCATAAATCAGAAGACTACAAAGAAGTTGGGTGGTTGATTTCTGTTAAGTCTGTGCACCTGCTGACTGAATTCAGAATCTTTATGGCTTGAGGGTTGACATGCGAGTTCAGTCAATCAAAAAAATGTTTGAGAAAACCTACTGACTAAACTAAAATGTTGTAACGAGGTAGGCTAGCCCGGGGTAGGCTCGACGCATGCAGAGTTCGGTGCAGAAATTAATAATTCTTGTTTAAGGTGGATGATTAACGATACTACTGTTCCGTCTGAAATTATTACTCCGATGGGTTTTATATTAAATATTGACAAATTATTTGAATGGTTCCCTATATATTTCTTACAAATAATCCTTATGCTATGGTGATTGCCTTCGTGGCCTGTGATTTTCGTGAACCTTGTTGCTCAAGGTTATAGAAGATAATATATATACTAAGAAAGAGCATCTCATACAAACGGCATGCCAAGTTGAAATGACAAAATCAGGCAGCGGCGGGCAGCGTGTGTTGGAAGTCAAACTGCTATAATGCCCTCTGTCGGAAAATATTTTCTGCTCTATGTGTATGTGTTTCTTTCCTTTGCTATGCATGTGTTGCTCGCACCCACGCTTTGATGACAATTGCTTGTCTTTATATTAATTTTGGTTTTTATTTCATATGCTGCTCGCACTAATGCCTAGTGTGAAGTTTGTCTATTTTAGGGTAGATTTTTGATATTTGATAAGTAATGAATTAATGGTTAAATATCAAAGACATTTTTTATGCACAGTTTTGCATTATTCAATAAGTAATTAATTTCTAACAGTTGCGCATATTTCTATTATTGCACTATATTTTTTAATTATAAATTAAAAATTATTATAATTCAATTATAATTAATAATTATAATTATTCAATTATAAATTAATAATTATTATTATTCAAAAAAATTGTGTTAAAATACTTAGATTTCCATATTTATCCATTCATATTGTTCAATTTATTAAATACAGACACCTGCCAAAGATCAAATAAATAGTCCACCAAATATTCATACTTGGCGTGGCCGGCTTAAATTGTCTTCATTTAATATTTTGCGCACTTCACTACAATCTGAATGATCTGGTGTTTCGATTGATCGCCAGTGCAGTTGAATGCCTGCCAAAATTTTATTATATATGATTAAATAATTGCACAATATTATTAGCGCAAAATATTTTAATTGGATTTGACTGATGTGAATGAAAAATCACAAAGTCAAAGTTTTAAAAAGCAGCGTTAGAATTTAAATGCCCGTAACAATGAAGAAGCAGAGCTAATATGTTATAAAAAGCAAGTAAAATGAAGAACAGTCGAAACTCGATAATCTGACTATTCACTGATCCGAAAATTCAGTAATTATTTTCATGCAATCCGAATTAATTGGAATTCTTTACTAAGAATTGCATGTTTTCCTTATGTCTTTAGTGGATTTATATCGTTTTAACGGAAATATTTATATGATTACATACAACTTATAAATTAATTATTATTTTTCCATTGACCCTTGTGATTTTCTTTAATAAAGTTGCATATACTAAAACAATCCAGTAATCCGAAAGATTCGATAGTCCGAGTTGGGTCTGTAATCATTACTTCGTTATATCGAGTTCCGACTGTAGCTTCATAAATGAAACTTCTAAAAATGTCAATCGCCACAAAAAATGCTTGTATATGAACACAATCTTTTCACACATACAACTACCACCGAAGAAGAAACAAGCGCAACAACAAATCTAAGCATTCAGCTAGCCTAACAACTACAATTAAAAAAATAAATATATGCCATCTTACGGTAGGGTCCTGGACTCAAGACCCACGTACAAAGAATTTTAACGGGGTGATGCGTCTTCTTATTATATATATTTTCTGGTTATACTGATGGAATATGACCTTGATCAATATAGCGATTGAAGTTATGCGGGTCGACGCGTCTTATTGCCAGAAAGTTGCACAGCTCGAATTATTAACTACGATACTGTGTCTTTTTACGAAAAAAACTTATTGATATTATTAGTAGAACTTTGGGTTACAATTTGTGAGCGTTTTTTAAAAAAATTTTTTTTTTTTTTTGTTTATTTTTGTATTTTGCTTTAACATAGAAAAAATGAGATACCTAAATACCACCAATATACGAAACCACGTGCTACCACTAAATCTAATACAACATATCCAACAATACGCTTATAAACTAATACAATACTACATACATTATACTAAAAATAATTCTTCAGTTGGAAATGATGATGATATGATAAATTTGTTAACCTTCCGTAATGATATGGTGGTGTCATATATAACGGACCAAAAAAACAAACAATACTTTAAACAAGAAAACTTAAAAATGATTAATACTTAATACATTTTTCGTTTATTTTTTATATGGATAAAAAACATCCATAAATTAGAACTTTTCACAAATTCGAACTACCCGAAGATTAAGTGGTTCGAATTTCTGAACGTCTACTGTATTGGAAAATGTATATTAGAAATTTTGAAAAGAGATTTTTGCATAAAAGTACTAAGTGTAAGGAGTATTATATTTATATAATGGTAAGACAATGAACTATTGCAATATTTATCGGTTTCCAATTAATGATTGCTAAAATTCGAAGATACGAGGGCAGTTTGAAAAGTCTGAAACTTTTTGAATTTCCCATGTAGTTAATAAGACTTGCACTAATATAAGTCACAGGGTTTAGTTCGCATTAGGCGACTTATTAACCCTTCTGTATGGATCAGTCTCGAAGCTTCAGTGTTCACGTATACTGCGAGTCTATAATTGTGTGCCTTTGCCACTATTTTAATTTCTTCAGCCACCATATTGATCCCAAGATCTCTATGAAGATCGCTGTTGCGTATATACCAAGGAGCATCAACAACATTTCGCAGCACTATGTTTTGGAATCGTTGGATTATATCAACATTGCTGCTGGACGTACAGCCCCAGAGTTGAGCCCCATATAACCAGACTGGCCGTAGTACTTGTTTGTAAACCATTATCTTGTTAGTAATTGATAGCGTAGAGCGTCTGCCGATTAGCCATTTCATAGATTTGAATTTTAGATCCAGCTCTTTTCTTTTTTTAATGACATGTTCTTTCCAACGAAGCTTGGCATCTAACGTCATGCCTAAATACTTGGCTGAATTAGCATGTGGAATTTGTATGCCATCAATGTATAATGGAATGTAACGAATATTTTTATTTGTAAAATCAATGTGAACCGATTTAGTGTTATTTAACTTAATTTTCCATGTTGCGGTCCACAAGGCTATTTTGTTGATTGCTGCTTGCAGATTTCGTGTAGACTCTTCTTCCGTTCTGCCTACAGCTAGTAACGCAGTGTCGTTAGCAAATGTGGCGATTTTTACGTTTTCTGTTGATGGTATGTCGTGGTGTACACCCAGGTACAATATCGGCTCAAGTATACTTCCCTGCGGAACACCAGCTGTGATTGGCTTGATGTCTGAGTAGATGTCGCCCACCTTCACTCGAAAATCGCGATTACTTAGGTACAACCTAAATATTCTGTGATACTCTGTCGGGTGGAGCCGATTTATTTTGGACAGTAAGCCGTCGTGCCAAACTTTATCGAATGCCTGAGAAACGTCTAGGAAGACAGCTGAGCATACCGATTTTCGTTCTAATGAGTCTTCGATATAGCTAGTGATTCGATGAACCTGATCCACCGTTGAGTGCTTAACTCTGAAACCAAATTGGTGATTGGGCACAATGCCTTTTTCTGTGATTATGGGTAGAAGTCGTTTGATCAAAATAAGTTCAACAATTTTAGACAACACTGGTAGCAGCAATTGGGCGATATGATGTGATTTCATGTGCAGGTTTGCCGGGTTTAGGGATAGTGACGATCTCAGAGACTTTTCAAACAGATGGTAAATATTTTAACTTTAGAACAGCATTCAATATTTGCGTTAACTTATAGATGCATACTAATGAGAGTTGTCTAAGTACTTCGGCTGTAATTAGGTCGTGACCTGGAGCCTTTTTGAGTTTTAAATCCTGGTTGATTAACAATATTACTTCAATCTCGTTTGTAGGTGGTATGCCAGCTTCAAAGTCAATTTGGTGGTTATTACTTATTGAGCAGTTCGTCGTGTTGTTGAGGGCAAAAATGTCAGCAAAATGTTTGGCAAATTGTTCAGCCCTTTCACTGTCACTTCTAGCCCAGGATCCATTAGCTTTTTTAATTGGAGTTCTTTGCACCATCGGCCGTTTTAGTTGTTTTATGCATTTCCATAGTGAATAGTCTGTATTTCGTTCATACGATAAACTGTTCAGGTACGAACCAAATTGGTCGTTCCTAAATTGTCGTATCAATGTGCTAATATTGGTTGTCAGATAGTTTATTTGTGTTTTTATAGCTGGGTATCTCGATAGTTGTCATTTTTTTCGAAGAATATTTTTTTTTTAATTAGATCAAGAATTTCACGTGGAAGCTTCTGATAACGTTGATTGCTACTATAGACAGGAGTACTGCGCCAGGCCGCCTGTTGGATCGTGTTGGTAAATCTAAAAACTTCCTTTTCTAGTTGGTTAGTTGCTGTGATGTTGCCCGATAGGTTAATATTGTCATCTGCAACATGACGAAACATTTTCCAATCTGTGTATTTATTACTGATAAATAAAGTGGGCTCTTTGACGATATCGTGTTCAAAAACGGTTAGGTAGACAGGCGAGTGGTCAGATTTCATTTCGAAGCTATCCTCTATCAGCACTTTGCTTAGAGGGATATGTTTAGCGATAAAGAAATCTATAAGGTCAGGCAGCTTGGTCGAGTCTGTTGGCCAGTAGGTTGGCTTTCCTGAAGAGAGAATTGTACAGCCCGATTCTGTGATTGCTTCCATTAGCTCCCTACCCTTTGTAGTT
This sequence comes from Stegana nigrithorax, assembly GCA_037044495.1. NCBI lineage: Eukaryota > Metazoa > Arthropoda > Insecta > Diptera > Drosophilidae > Stegana > Stegana nigrithorax. The sequence goes on from JBAMBQ010002158.1 coordinate 7,427, forward strand.
GAGAGTCTTGAACCCCAGTTGATATGTTTCGCGTTATAGTCGCCACCCATTATGAACATATTTGAATGTTCGCTGATTAGCGATTTATACTGGTGACATTTGATGTTGTGACGCGGTGGGCTGTAGACAGCTGTGAAGGATAATTTATTTGCAGCGTCCATTGTAACTGTAACAGCCTGGAATTCATCAGTGCTGAGTTGACCATCAGTAAAATGATTTAGTGTTTTTTTTATAATAACGGCGGCTCCTCCGCGTGCACAGTTACTTGGATGGGTGGTGTGATATATAAAATAATTTTTGAAGCTGATATATGACTGGTTCGTGAAGTGCGTCTCTGCAATAAGGCATACGTCCACGTTTTTCAGCGAAAAAGTGAATTGCGACGAAAATGAAAAAAAACCAATGTGAGTCGGATCACACGGGAGATGTGTAAGCCTATAGTATTTAAAGATTTTTTAAAGTTGCAAGTACTTAACCAGCGTTTCTGGCCCTTATTTCTTCTACTGTTGTCTATAAAATTTTTTTTGAATTTATATTGTAATCTTATTGAATTTTTAGTAAAGTTAATATTACATCCATTCTACTTTATGTGCTGTGAACGCTGTTGCTATTGATAACACATTCATATGCTGTTTAGTGATTGAAAGTCAAAGATTAGCATTCGCAAGCCACACCAGCCATAATTGTTTATCGTAACGTTTACAACCAACACCGTAAAACCAGAGAATATGTATAATAAGAAGACGCATGACCCGGTTGAAAAAATTTATACGTGGGTCCTGGGCCCAGGACCTTACCGTAAAATGGCGTGGGGACTCTACCGTAAGATGGCATATATTTTTTTCGGCGGTAGTTACATGTATATGTGATGATGGTCTTCATATACACAGCGTTTTTTTGATTGTAGTTGTTGGGCTAGCCGATTGCGCATATTTGTTGTTGCGCTTGTTTCTTTTTCGGTAGTTGTCATGTTTGTGTATGTGTGTGGTGATTGTCTTCATATACAAAGCATTTTTTGTGGCGATTGACATATTTTAGAAGTTTCATTTGTGAAGCTACAGTCGAAACTCTATAATCCGAAGAATGATTACAGGCATAATTAAGACTATCCAATATTCAGGATTTCTGAATTGTTTTAATATATGCAACTTTATTAAAGAAAATCACAAGGGTCAATGAAAAAATAATAATTAATTTATAAGTTGTATATAAACATATAAGTATTTCCGTTAAAACGATATAAATCCATAGAAGACATAAGGAGAAGATGCAATTCGGATTAAAGAATTGCAAATTATTTGAATTACAGAGTAGCCAATGCATGAAAATTGCTGTATTTTCGGATCAGCGAGTAGTCAGATTATCGAATTTCGACTGTAGTTCATTTTTATGAAATATTATCTCTTCTTCTTCATTGTTACAGGCATTTAAATTCTCAAAGCTGCTTCTTAGCACTTTGACTGTGTGAATGAAAAAAGTCAAAGCTAATTAGCCAATATATTTATTTGAATATGATGCAATTATTCAGTTCATTCGGACCAAAAATTTGGCATGCATTCAATTGAACTAGCGATCGATCGAAACACCAGTTCGTTCAGATTGTAGTGGAATGCGCAAAATATTAAATGAAGACAATTTAAGCAGACTATTTATTTTGATTTTTGACAGGTGTCTGCATTTAATAAATTGATCAATATGAATGAATAAATATGGAAATGTAACAATTTCAACATAATTTGTACTTATTTCTAATTGATCAATAATTCTTAATTTGTAATTAAAAAATATAGTGCAATAAGAGAAACATGCGCAATTGTTAGAAATAAATTACATATTAAGTAATGCAAAAATGCGCATTAAAAATGTCTTTGATATTTAACCATTCATTCATTCAAATATCAAAAATCTACCCTAAAATGGACAAATCTCACATTATTAGTGCGAGAAGCATTTGAATAGTCAGAGAAGGGAAACAATATCATTTGAAATCACATCAAAAACGCAAACATAAACTAGAAAGGCAGGGCTATAGTCGGGTGTAACCGACTATAGAAAACCCTGTACCCAATCTAAAACAAAAAAAAATTTTTTTTTTAGTAAAAGCCATTTTTCGGCTGATCGTTCCTATGGCAGCTATATGTTATAGTAAACCGATATTTATCATATTCAGGAGTATGATTGGATATTACCTAAAACTGTCAAATCCGAAATTTGGTAACGATATCTTAATAAACAAAAAAGTTTTTCTCAGCAAATGTTGTTTTTCGGCCGATCGTTCCTATGGCAGCTATATGATATAGTGAACCGATATACCTGATATTTAGAAATGTGATTACACATTGGCTAAAACTTTTCAATTTAAAATTTGGTGAAGATATCTTGAAAAACAAAAGGGTTTTAGTTACTAAATGTGGGTTTTCATCCGATCGTTCCTATGGCAGCTATATGTTATAGGACGAATATCGAAAAAAAATAAATAAACTTGTTATGCCTATTGATTGAGAGAGTCTTCGTGCAAAATTTGGTGATTGTGGGTCTTACCGTTTCCGAGATCCTTTTGTTCATACGGACGGACAGACAGACAGACAGACAGACAGACAGACGGACATGGCTAAATCGACTCGCCTTTCGATGCTGATCAAGAATATATATACTTTGTGGGGTCTACCACGCCTCCTTCTGCCTGTTACATACATTTGCACAACTTTAATATACCCTTTACCATTTTTTGGTACAGGGTATAAAAAATTAAAACTAAGATTAAAATAAAAACAAGCAATTGTCATCAAAGACCCTGGTTCTCCCGGTCCGATTGTGCAGCACTGTCGGTGCACTCATGCGACTCTGGACACCAAGCAGCCACATCTTTGTACCCATACACTCTCATATAAGCTCACAGCGATTTCGTCTTACTCTGTTTTGTAACTGTATTGAAAAACTAGGTTTTTACTCCCTGAGACCAAAGATGTTTACACATCCAAAAATGAATTTTGTGTGTTCATTAAGCATTACTTTTTTGGCGATGTTCAACCGAAATCCGAACGAGTTTTTTCGCCGTTTCGTAACCGTGGACGAAACATGGATCAATCATAACATACCAGAGACCAAGAAATAGTCAAAGCAATGGACTTCTTCGGATGAATTTGCACCATAAGGATGCCAATTTTAAAAGGCTGTAGTCTATTAACAGATGGTAGTTGTTCGGAGCAGTTGTATTTAAAGTTACTACACAGGAAATTCAAAAAGTCACTGACTTAATAAACTGCCTCGTATATATGCAGTTGAGAATAGCACATGATCACCGTCGGAAGTTGTACATAGCATTTACAAAAAGTCATATTTCAAGCGATTAGAATTCTAGTTTTACACATGCCACTCTGCACACCGCTGTGGGCTATCAAATTGAGGTTAAGTTGGTTTTCAATAAGAAACACCGTAATTTTAGCATGCACAGTTAATAGCGACTTTACGCGTTTCTGTCTATTTTTTACGTAAGCAACACTGATCGAAACTTAACAGTTTCATGCAAAATCTGTATGTCTGAATATTTATACAGAAAGCGCACATGTGCGCGCGAATATACGATCAGGTGCGACTAATCAAATATCGTATGAAATCAATTTAGTTTTTTTTTAACCTGAAATTAAAGTGCAAGACCTATTTACGTCACACAAGTGCATGAGCATAAAGTAGAAAAAAATATATCAATGAAATTAAAGAAACCACACAAACACTTCTTTCAACACACCACAGACAAGACAAGATGCGCGTGTTTCGAAAACGTAACGAAATCAAGGCACATGCAGACAGACTAGACAGTCGAAATATTGTGTCAAGCTGCTAAGTGTGGTATCATAATTTTATTTCATCTTATTTTAGTTTTTTTTGGCCACTTTTTTTTACATTTTTAATTATTAAAAATTTAAAAATAAAACGTGATTAACCCACACACACATGTAAAGAAAAGAAAAAAAAAACTATAAAATCACACAAAAAAAAAAAAAAATAATAGAATTATTTATAAAAATAAAACATACGATTAGCGCTATCAAATGCTTTGTCACTTTGCAACTATATGGATATAAATATTTTTTAAGCCCTTAATATATGACTCAAAAATAAATAAATAAATCATGGAATGTATGTTTTGTATATACATAACGTATGCAGTATCTTTTTATTTAATATCATTTTTGATTTTTTTTTTTGGCTTTTATTTCATTTTACGTTATTTTTGACGAATTTTTTAAAACGGTTTTTCGCACAGAAGTTGCTAAATCGTCTTTTTTTTGTATTGTTATTCAAATCATTATGAATTGTTGATTTTACTACTATTTATTTAAACAATTAGGTACATAAAACAACTAAAATAACTGACGAATGAAACGAAACGAGGCGATGGCGCGCCCAATAAGTGCCTTTTTATTTAATTGAGCATGTTTTTTTCTGCTTGTTGTTATTGTTGTCTCTACGGTTAATTAAAAATTCACACTTCCAAAGAATACAACAACAACAACTATACTAGTCACCAACATTACAGTAACAAAAGAAGAAAATAACACATACAGCACACACACAAATTCAGTAGACAACTTCCGTCGGCCGTAAATACGCGAAATAGTGATTGATAAATTGATTGAATGAACAACTGATTAATTGGCAACCCGTTTGTCTGAAGTCACCTGTGTCGTCCACGCAGCGCACAATGAATTTGTTGTGACGAATACGTTCCGAACTAAGCTGAACACAGAAACAAAGTGAACCGACCGAACCGAATGTACCGAGTCACACGACCTGAATGAACTGCACTCATGCACGTTCACGCCAGAACTGAGCAACTCAACATGCGACGGACCCTCGTTGTGCGTCCAACAGGCGGCAACGCAAATGTTGCCGACCTTGCGTTGCTCAAAAATGTTGCACAACATTTGATAAAAAATTAAATAAAGTAAAAGGCACAAATGATGCGCTCAAAGGTTGAGAGGATTTGTAAACAGAGCGACACTGTGCGCTTCTGGAACACGCTTATGGTTTCTCACTTTTTTATTTTTTTTTGTAAAAAGCTTTTGCGTGCCGCTTTTTCTACTCAATAATACCAATAAAAAATATTGATGCGTGTCTTTATTTTATAACGTGTTTATTTTGTATTTACTTATTTTGTCAGTTGTAATTTTTTGCCCCTGTTGGGTTTGCCTTGTTTTTCTTCCATTCTTTAGTTTCTTTTCTGGCAACATGTCGTATGCGTTATATTATTAATATTATATTTAGTTACTCATCAGGTTTTCTTTTCCGTTGAACTTGGTTTTTATTCTTTTTAGATATTGCTTTCTTTGTTGATAATTAATGTTTATGTAAGTATATGAAAATCATTCTCAAGCATTTCATAATGCGAATAGCATTTAATTAAAATCGGGAATTGAAAATATCATGTTATATTCTCTAATATGAGTATTGAACGTTGCTCGAGTACAAGTTTGTACTCTAGCCGTTTTAAGGGCAATATTGAGCCCAATCTGCGATTAGCGGTTTAATTTTTAAGAATTATTATAGCGCCAGCTATATTTCGAAATATATATATATATTCGAAACGTAACGACGGAAAAATATGAAACACGTTGTCTTCGTATACTGATACAGAAAAGACTAACTGTTTGGTTATGCGAATCACCATCAGCTGGTTTATTTTATACATTTTAATTAGTTCTCTTAGTTTGTAACTTGCTCTGCGAAGCAAGAAGAGCTTAACGTAATAATCACAATTATGTTTGCTTGCACTCATCTCTTTCATCTCTCCTTGTTACATTCTTTCGTTTCGTTGTCTGGCATATTACATTCGTTCGTTTCGCACGGCCACTGCAGCCGGCAAATGCGTTTACATCACATTCGTTGTTCAGCTGCCTTCGTGAATGTTTTGTACAAAAAAATATGGATTTCAAATTGTATAGACCAAGTCCACATTTCTAAAAATAAATCGCGAAATTTTGGATACCGCAAGTCTGTTTTATAAGTTAAATATAAACGTGCGCTCCTAATATTTAATATTAATACTAATTATTGATATAAGCAATTAATCAGAATAAAACAACAAAAACCGAATTATAGTCACAATTTCATCTGACAAAAAAGCTTGTCAGCTCAACATTTGGTGACCCCGACGTGGTCAGTGAACGTGCATTAGATTTTTTATTCAAACATAATGCATTGGCTTATAACTGCACTAAATTTGCAAGTATTAACTATGGAAAGTGCAACGGTGAATTCGTGCGAAAATAAGGCCCCGCTTTACAAGCATAAGGCTCATTCGTTTTTTGAACGATTGCGTGTGTTAAAAGATTCGATGGCTGAGGAACACTTAACCTCAATGCCCTTCTGCCATTCTTACTAAACTAAAATTAATTGAGCAGTTTAACGTATCATTTAGTGCGTCTCACGATAGTTTAAAAGAAATAGATTATGATGAAATTGGCAGTGATCTAAGACATAATTCTGACATGTTACGGGCAGACTTAGGCACTCGTATGCGGTGTATAGAAAAACTACATCATTTTCGGTCTTGCGTACAGGGAATAGCATTGGATGCTACTCGGTCGTTAGACATTTGTGATGAAAATTACATGGTCGCTCTAGATTTATTAAATTAGCGCTTTAATAATGGAAAGCTTATATTTCAGGCACACATCACTGAGATTTTGGGTCTTCAGAAAGTTGACTCTTCATCAGCGATAATATGAAGCGAATTATCCGACAAATTGAACGCCAATATAAGAGCACTCCAGACTATTGGGAATGCTCAGCAAATAGCTGACTGTATCATCTTTCAGACTTTGCTGAAAAAGGTTGACAAGTTTTGGAGAGTTCAGGTTGGCCAAAATTTAATCAAATCTACTAACAATCGACGATCCTTCATCGCAACTAACTCTAATACTGACGTTTGTTCATTTTGCGATAACGCGGACCATTTTATAATCAAATGCGAGCAGTTTTCGAAATTGTCACCTTCTCTTCGCATCAAGGAAGCCAAAAGGTTGTCTTTATGCTTGAACCGCCCTCGAAGGCGTCACAACTCAAGCACTTGTAACAGTCTTTACATGTGTCGAGTATGTGATGCCAAGCATCATAGTCTGCTTCACTCTCAACCCATTAATGTCTCGACTGATGCACAATTTGTTTTTTCTACTTCCCAAATGTCACCTTCGCTGCCGCAAAGTACGCTCTCAGCAATGTCTGTCGCATCTTTTTCACTCAAAATCTCAGTTTAGATGGATACCCTGCCCTGCGTTTCTTGATTCGGGATCTCAACTTTACATTATAACGTCTCGCTTGGCCCATCAATTGCAATTGCGTAAGGTCAAGTCTTCAGTGTCTGTAGGTGGTCTTGGAGATGTCAAATTTACAA
>JBAMBQ010002159.1:0-10909 GCA_037044495.1 Stegana nigrithorax
TGGGCTAACTCCGAAAGGACAACACGCTTCGTTATGGTTGTATTGGAAGGTGTAGAGTAAGCAAACTGAAACATGTCAATAGCCGAATTCCACCGTATGCCCAAAGTTTTAGAACAATCTGAAGTCTTAATTTCAAAAGGCTCCACTTTTGCTCCTGGCGATAAAAATGCTTCACTTTCACAATTCGAACGCCACTTATGTAGCTCAAACCTTCCATGAGTCAATACTGCACTTATCTCCCTTTTGAGATTACAAAGTTCCTCCACTGTGTCTGCCCCGACTAATAGGTCGTCCATATAAAAGTTTTGAAGTACTGCCTTGCACCCTGCTGGGTACTTATCCTTGTATAACTCTGCTAGGTAACGCATACAGCGAACCGATAAAAAAGGAGCCGGCCTAGTACCATAAGTGACCGTTTTAAGGCGCAACACCTGCATAGCCCTTTCGGTACTATCCCGCCATATAATGCCCTGGAAATTACAATCATCGTCGCACAATAACACTTGTCTATACATTTTTTCTATGTCACCGGTCAGAGCGTACTTATGACAGCGAAAACGAAGCAAAATTGCAAACAGATCCTCTTGGATTGTTGGCCCTACAGCCAGCAACTCATTTAATGACACACCATTACTCGATTTGCAAGACGCGTCAAAAACCACTCGTAGCTTGGTTGTTGCACTGTCAGGCCGTAAAATGGGGTGGTGAGGAATATAATATTTTATTTTTTCGACTTCTGCGGGATTCAACACTTCCAAATGGCCCAGTTGCTTGTACTCTTCAATAAAGTTTACATATAACTCCTTGAGAGCATGATCCTTCCTAAGTCGGCCTTCAAGCCTTAAAAAACGGTTCAACGCAATCCTATAAGATTCGCCTAAGCCTAAGGCATCCTCCTTAAATGGTAACCGAACAATGAAGCGACCGGACGGTGTTCGGTTTACATTCGCTAGAAAGTGTTCCTCACAAAACCTTTCTTCTAGAGTATATTGTTTTTCCAATGACGAAACATCTTCCATCTTCCAAAAGGATTCGACTAACTGAGGAAGCATGTCTACCTGGGACTCCTCGTTACTCGTTGCCTCTGAAAGCAAGCAGACACTCGAGGGAGCACATTCTCCAACAACCAGCCATCCTAGCAAAGACTTCTGTAACATTGGCAAATGAGGCGCCAGCTTAATCTGACCGGCTGCCAGCAGCGTGAAAAAGAGATCGACTCCTAACAACATATCAATTTTGCGTTTGCCATTAAAAGAAGGATCAGCCAATTTAATCCTGTTGGGTATCTTCCAAGCCTTAACCGAAGTCAAAGAATTCGGCGCATATTTTGTGATGTGCTCTAATACAAGAAATTCCGTAGTAGTCGAAAATGATGTAACCCTTGACCTTAAAGAAATCGTAACGCATCCTTGGACACCTGTCTTAGCGTCTCCAATTCCATTTACTATCACTTCACTATTTTTCAATTCAAGTCCTAATTTCGATACAAGATCGCTCGATACCAAGTTAAGCTGACTTCCAGCATCAAGTACACACCTACAGCTAACTAGCTCCTCGCCTGATCCTTTCACCAACACTACGGCAGTAGCTAGGTAACTTGTGCGACCGTTAGACAATAATGAACTATACAACGAGCTTGATTCCGGTGTGTCTTCCACGGAACCTTCGCGTGCGGTACCCACCACCATTGTAGTGGCTTCTCTATGCAAAAGGCAATGATGAAGCCCCTTGCAACTCTTACATCTTGCCGCCTTACACTCTCTTGTACTGTGACGTTTGCTAAAACAGTTAATACACAACGCCAATCGTTTTATTTCCTGATACCTTTGTAATGCATCTAACTTCAAAAACTCAGGACAGTCTCCTAGCATATGAGACCCAGCACAACTGTAACAGCTTCTGTTGGTTTCCTTCACCGTCGTATTCAATGAAGTTCGACCATTAGCTATCCTTCCGACTGCCTTGCCTTGCCTTGAATGAGTACCACTCATTACCTCACGACGGGCTAAATTCGTATACCGATTTACTATAAACTTGGACAGCAAGTCCCAACTGGGTAACTCATCATTGATAGCATCGCGATCCCACCGTTCTAGCGAATCCTCATCCAATTTTTCGCGAACTAAATGCACTACCAAAGCATTCAAAATCTCTTCCGCAGTGCCTAATGTACGCAAAGCCGCTAACTGAGCTGTCGTTGTATCTGCTACGCGTCTAAGTGACTCAGAATCAGCACGACCAACCTTTTGAATATCGAACAGCTCCTTTATATGAGCCTGAAAAATAATTGATTTCTTTTCAAAACGCTCCTTTAAAATAGTCAACGCCTTTCTGTAATTGGCCGGAGTTAATTCTAGTGACTCAACTGCACCCAAAGGAATGGAACCTAAGCATGAGCGTAGGTGCACAAATTTAGACAATTCATCTAACTCGCTAGAATCAACAAGCGCGTTAAAAGTATGGTACCAATTTGACCAGTCAGTGAATTTTCCGGAAAAGGTTGGAATTTGAATTGTAGGCAGCTTAAAAGTTTTTGCAGGTTGCACAGAATCGCATTGCGAATGATTAACTGCAGTGCTATGCATTGCTGCCTCCAACACACCTGATCGTCGACGTTGCTGAGACAAGCAACTTAAAATTTTTGCCTTCACTTCACAATACAATTCTTCATATGTTTGACGCACACTGTAATCATCCGGGTTACTACCTTTTTGTTCGATTTCTGACTGCAAGGTACACAATTGCGTAAAACTAGACTCCACTAAACTCAATCGCGCTTCTAATTCTTCGGCTGTCATCGACGCACTATTTTTTGTCACGAAAAACTTGCTACGATTAAGGGAGTTAATTAACCCATCTCGGGCTGGATACAAGTCTGTCTCTCGGCTTGGTTTTTTCGGTGCCATTATGCCCCAGTTAAACAATAAATTAGCCGCAGAAATATACTATAATTGTTCGACCGCAATGTCACTTATTCGCCAATATGCAAACACGAAACTCAACGCAAGACTAACATAGACTTCGTCGCAACAACAATGTAATAATTTCAAAATTTTAACCTTCTGCTAAACTCAAGCAACAATAGCAGCAAGAATAAGTGATAAATGCCTAGCAACGAAGAATAAGTGATAAATGCCGTCGCAACAACAATGTAAAAAATTTCAAATTTCTGCTCAACAGTTAACTCCAGTTATCAACACGGTTATGTACATATGTATGTATACAGTTGTGTGTGCTGACTTCGACGCAACCTGTACTTATATGCATACGCTGTACATACACGTTTCTAACTGCACTATTTTTACCGAAATGTAGCACTTGAATTCACACAAACAATTAATTTATCAAATTTTCAACTTTAATTAATTGAATGATTACTTCTCTGAACAACTTTTAATTATCAACTCACTGAAGCATCAATCACTTCCACCTGAGCCGTCAAGTCACTGGACCAGCAAAGGTAGCTCAAGACTCACCCAATTAACCCAGTGCACTATTTCCAGCTTGTCGATCGATCCTTCAGTCCCTGCTCGGGCGCCAAATGTTGAGTGTTCCCTGAGGCTTGATAAGCAGCCGCTCCAAATTGACTATTGACTGTACACCAGTACAGGATATCACCAGATAAAAATAAAAATATACGAGCGCTCGCTTCGCCTTACAAGATGACACTAATTTATTCATTTTCTTCTTACATCTATTCTACCTACTAATCTAATTCAATATAACTAAGAGACTTAAGACTAAGAGAGCATTTAAAAACAATTCCAATATTAAGCCTCTCTTTACTAAGCGCTAACTACAAGGCAAACCAAACTACAAATTTAAATGGATCAAACAGCAGGGCTATAGTCGCGCGTAACCGACTATAGAAAACCCTGTACCCAAGCCGAAACTGAATATATTTTTTTGTTGCTTTAATATTTTGTATTCATTATGTAAGGATATCTCAAGAAAAAAAAATTTTTTTTTTGTAAAAGCTATTTTTCGTTCGATCGTTCCTACGGCATCTATATGTTATAGTACACCCATATTTATCATATTCGGGAATACAATTGGGGATTACTTAAAAATATTAAATCCAAAGTTTGGTAACGATATCTTAATAAACAAAAAAGTTTTTCCCAGTAAATGTTGTTTTTCGGCCGATCGTTCCTATGACAGCTTTGTTATATAGTAAACAGATATATATAATTTTAAGATATGTAAATGGAAATGAGCTAAAACTATTAAATCCAAAAGTTGGTAACGATATCTTGAAAAACAAAAGGGTTTGGTTACTAAATGTGTGTTTTCGGCCGATCGTTCCTATGGAAGCTATATGTTATATGTCGAGTATCAAAAAAAAAGTAAACTTGTTATGCCTATGGATTGGGCGAGTCTTCGTGCCAAATTTGGTGGTTGTAGGTCTAACCGTTTCCGAGATCCCTGCGTTCATACGGACAGACGGACATGGCTAGATCGACTCGCATTTCGATTCTGATCAAGAATATATATACTTTTTTGGGTATGCCACGCCGCCTTCTGCCCGTTACACACATTTCACAACTTTAATATACCCTTTACCATTTTTTGGTACAGGGTATAAAAAAAAAAAGAAGCTAATTTTCGATGACGTCATACATACATAAAATTTGAACAAGACATCAATTAGAATTTGATAATTGCTTGGAGTTTGTTTTTGTACGTAACATTTTTGACACTAAGCAGGTAATCATTACCAGGGGTTGCTGGGTAGTTAGTTAGTATGTAAATTAGAAAATTTATGAATATTGGTTCTTCATTTTATGTAATTATGCTTTATTGTATTCCGTATTTAAAATATCTGTTAAAAGTAAAATTTTTATTTTAAATAAAAATATATTATCAAATTAAGAGATTCTACCTTATTTAAAAATTCTTTAAATACGCATTGTTTTCAAAAAAATAATCATTTGTGAAAATGGCCAAAAATTCTAACACATTAATGTTCAAATTTGGGCCTGAAATTTTCTTTGCATTTTTAATCACTACACTATCAAAGAAGAAGGAAAATAAATGAATATTTATATATCTTCTTTTTTTTTTTGTGAGAAATAATTGATAGTTAAGCATCTGAAAATCCCGTGAGCGAGGGATTTAGCTGATCTGGGGGCACAACAGGAAGAAAGAGTAAGTGTAAGTAATATCTGTCACGGTTGCACAGCATACATAGGCGACGCTAGTGATTTATTTATCATAAACCCTACAGGCCTGTTAAATTTCTTATAAATATAATAATAATAATAATAAATATAAATATGCCAAACGTTGCTCGTTCACCCCCGAAGAAGACGCAGAACATAGATACGGAGACGGCGAAAAGGAGGTTAAAGTAGATCTAAAAAAAAAACAAATTTCAGAAGTAACAATAGCAATAGTCACCCACGCCATGCTGATTTTAATACAAATAAATTTAACAACTTCATCGTAAATAATCATACAGAAATAATCGATAATATTAGCTTTAAGTTATCATTATTAGCATATAATATATCTAGCCGGGCAAATAAAAAATTATTCAGCCAATTCTTTGATTATGTTCAAGCACACGATGTACAGTCAAACTTCCATAACTAAAACTTCTCTAACTCGAATTTTCTATAACTCGAAACAAGTGGGAATAGCGTTTACGCAGCAAATAACATTCAATTCTGCTTCCGTAACTCAAACTTCCATAACTCGAATTTCTCCATAACTCGAACCAAATTTTTGGCATATGCATTCTCTAAATCGAATTTCTAGGGAAAATCCCCGAATATTTTCATTTTTTGTATTTTGTTTTGAGTACCTTGCGTTCGGGGAAATCCTGTAAATGAATGCTTTACTTCTTCAATTTGGTTTTAATTCTTTGGGTCAGTCGCGCTTGATAATCAATGTGAAAAACAGAGGAAGATTACATATTTGCCATGGCGCCAAAACTTGTACTAAAATGTTTATCATGTAACAAACGATTGCGAATTGTTTCAAAAAATCTGGATTCGGCCAATGTTCTACATGGGACAAAGAGGACGACATACCCTTAATTTTCTTGAGTCACATTGAAAAAAATCGAAACTTGATGGAAGTTGATTACGACGAGACATGGTTAACAGTAAATAAAATAAATTCCAATGCTACTTTTCAGCATTATATTGATGTGGACAATCTGTCTATATATATAATAAAAATGAATGTCTGTGTGTATATTCCCTATGCATTTCAAAACTACTTTACAATGGGGATGAAACTTTGGGAAGTTATTGAGTTTACTCCTGGGAAGGTTTCTGGCACAGTAATTTTAAGCTACCTGCTCCTCGACCGCCCCCCTCCATATAAGCGAAAAACTAAAATCATTGTATCTCTTAAAGTATTTAAGGTAGGTGGATAAAATTTGGTATATATGTAAAGAACACCGGGAGAAATAAGGTGCATAATAAAAGTGGGCGGTGACACGCCTATACGTAAAAAGACAATAAAAAATCGTTATATTTTATGAAATTTGGTATATTTGCAGAGGACACCGGGGAGATAGGATACATTATAAAAATGGGCAGTATAACATCTGCCGGGTCCGCTAAAATGAAGCGATATTTTGGATTGCATCATAATGTTGAAAAAAGAGCAGTACAACGTCTGCCGGGTCAACTAGTAAACAATAAATCACAGTTTCTTACAGATGAAGACATTTTTGATTTTAAGTGAAATGAATAGGGATGAAGAGGGTTCGGTGGAGGAAATCATTCATCAACCCTCCAAGAATAATATAGAAGACGCTTTCAAAACATTGAAAACACTAATGATCATTATAAGGCTCTGAACGAATTTAAATCTCGTTTTGTTGAAAATAACGAAGTAAATTTTCCGTCACTAATTTTTGATTTTTTTAGTACTCTGTAACTTGTGAACAGTACCTACTTATATGATTTGAAAGGAATTAATATACATATGTACATATGCATTCGTTTTTTGAAATAAATATAAGTATTTATAGGTACATATACATAATTACAGTTTCTTTTAACAAACTTTAAAAAAAAATCTGTAAGTCGAAGTCTCCATAAGTCGAACTTTTTCTTTGGATAATGGTGATTCGATTTAGGGAAGTTTGACTGTATTTATGCTAGCCAAGACTTTTGTGGAAGAAAATAGAATAGGCTACTATGAAAAGTTCTTCAACAAACACGATTAACACTGGATTCCAGCAGTCAGGAAGTCAACGAGAGTGCGTGCAAATGGAGGACAGCTATATGGAGTGAGTAAAAACGTACGCCGCTCACTCAAGTGGAGCTTAGCCAAAGGAAAGACAGCGGTGACAATTGGGCTGTACTGGGAACAAGAAACTCTCTGTATTTTTCCAACTTACCTCAACTGTAGTAATTGGGAAAATGACTTCGAAGACCTCTAAGACAGTATGTTGGAGAAAGCCCCGGAAAATGTAATGGTAATAGACGATTTGAACGCGCGAATTGGCGCAAATCAGGCCACGACCGACGATGCAATACTAACTACGCTAGCAAACAAACCAAGGGAATCCAAAGACGAGGTGATGGACGCAAATGGAATGAAATTTATAGAAATGTACGAAACTCTCAACCTCACGGTACTCAAGGGCAGAACGAGGGGAGACAAATATGGAAACTATACGTTTGTGATGTGTCAAGCATGCTCCACTATCGACTACTGCGCAAGCAGAGGAAAATGGATCGAGATAATTGATGACATGACGATTGAGTCAGAAATCTACTCTGATCACATGCCACTTGTGGTCACGGCTAACTTCAGGATGGCAGTACAGTCACCGAACGGCAATAGGCACCTACTCGCCAAGCTAAGATTGGACGTCAAGCAAGCCCCGAGGTATAAGAGGAAGATGGAGAAGTTCGTAGATAGGTACATAGAGAGAGACCCACGAACTGACGGAATTATTGGCAAAGTGCATACAGAAAGCAGCACATGGCGAAGGGAGTTTGATGCAGAGTGTAAAAATGTGCGTCAGAGATCCTATGCTGCATTGAAGGAAATGAGACAGGATGACAAGGTAGAAAATAGGCAAACTTATCAAATAATGCACCGGCATTATAAAAACCAATGCAAGCAAAAACAACTACAGTATTATAGAAGGATGGAAGAGGAGATTGGTGCCATCAAGGACAGCAAAACGTTTTGGGCAATGGCTAGAAAGTTAAGAGGGCAAACAATCAATAAAATAATAAAAGCCGATCCACAAGCATTGAAAAAGCATTTTAAGAGTCTGCTCCTAGAAAGCCACCTAGCAACCAGAATGAGTTGCGCACTGACGAAGATTAACGACGCCAGTTCACTTTCAACTGTGACCGCGATCAGACGTTCTCAATATTCGTCCTGTGATTTAAAATATATATACCACTAACAAACCTGCAAACATATGAGACAGTGACTCTTTTATATTGCATTCAAACAAAATTTCATACATTTAAATACAGAAGTATTTAAAGAATCAAATAGTAATGTGTAATAAAAACAACAATGCCTAATGCTCAGAACGAGCGAAGGCTGTTCAATATCAACAACATTGGCTACTTTACCATACGCTCATCCCTCTCTGCAAACGAAGTAAGAGCGCGTTCTTGCTCACCTTCACTAACATGCCCTTCCGCAACAAATTCGTTAACCTGGAGCACACAATGCACAACTCCAAAAACACCAAATCCAAGGACGACAACAACATCGTTTACAATGCTAACAACCCAAAGCACATCCACAACTGCAGTTGCATCAGCTGCTTTTACAATAGCATCAGTTTACTCAACAACTGCACCTTATAGCTTCACTAACGGCAACAACAACCACAATTAATACCCAAACAGTACCTTTCTCATCATCTGAGTCATCAGCACAAATAACTTACTCGGTAACCACACCGAATTCAACATCAACATCTACAACAACAACAACAGTAAAATATCCATTAATAATTTCAACCACGTCATCAGTAACAAAAACAGCAACACCTACCCAAAATAATCCTAATCATAATATAAAATCCAAAAACAATGCCGCGACAATCAGTCTCCAAACAAACAATTTCAAACCAACAACAATAAAAAACAAAACTCAACACAAACAACAATACAGAAATACTGGTTGAGTGGTCCAAGTGCAAACACAACAAACAGATTCGAAATATTGCAATCGCAAGACAACAAAGAAATCTACCTTATACTAAATAAAGAAATACCTTACTACATAACAAAATTAGCTTCGTGCCGCCACATCACAAAAAAACAGTTGCCCAATGCCGTAACTGCCAGAAATATGGCCACACAAAAAACTTTTGCACACGAGACTCAGTCTGCGTAAAGTGCACTGATAACCATAAGACACATGAGTGTACAATTACCTTTGATTTTGGTTTAGTTAAATGCGCTTTATGCTCCGGCAGTCATACTGCTAACTCTAAAGGGTGCAAAATCTACAAGGCACTAAATATCAAACGTTTCCCTGAAACTCGGGCTACAGAAGTGCAGCCATCAACTAATGAAACACAAAACACACAAAATGTTACCCTACCCGGACTAAGTTATGCCAATGCATTGAATAGTAATAGTAACAGAAATATGGAAACAACCCAACTGAAGGAACAAGCCCCGTCATCAAAAAAAGCTCCGGAAACAAACCACATAACGACAGACAATAAAACTCAAAAAGATTCACCTGTTCCATCTGAACTAACCGAGCTAAAAAACATGATGAAGCAATTGGTACAGCAAATGTCAAATATGTTGACCATAGTGGTAAACATTCTGGTTGCCACTATATGCAAACAAAATGGATAGCAGCTTTAATATTGTGATATGGAATGTAAACGATCTAATGAACCACTTACTAGAACTTAAACAATTCCTCAACGACAATGATATAGACGTAGCACTCATATCAGAAACTCACCTAACGGACAAACATATAATAAATATACCAGATTATAAAACAATAAACACTAACCATCCAGATGGAATAAGACACACTGGAACAACAATTATAATAAAAAGTACGCTAAAATTTCCCGAAATTAATCATTTTAAGCAAGACTATATTCAATCGACAAATATTCAACTATGGGACAACAAAGGAGAATTTACAATATGCGTAGCTTAATTTAAGAAGCAGCCATCAAAACCACGCCAACTTATGTAAAATGAACAACACGAAAAAGCAACCTTAAAATCAAAAGATTACTAAAAGATTGCAGGTCACTATGCAAAAGATGGCAACAAACTCAATTTCCGAAAGACAAAATCAAATGAAATATAGCGACAAACGAACTCAAAAAAGTGTTAAAAGAGATAAACGATAGAGAAACATGCAACCAAATTAAAAATCTAACTGCAACATCAGACACAAATTATTCGTTATGAAGAATCACAAAAAAAATTTTAAACAAAACGCCTCACATTCCAACAATAAAAAACGACAACGGCTGCTCGGCTCACACTAATAAAGAAAAGGCAACAACACTAGCTGACTTCTTCGAAGAAGTTTTCTCAGATGGACAACTCACATATAATCAAATACCAGTAAGCTGCAGACGAAGTAGATACCTAAGGCTTTCAGCATTTACAACAAGAGACGTAGTATCAAGCATTTCCAAAAATATTAAGCAAAAAAAGGCCCAGGTTACGACCAAATTACTGGCAAAATATTAAAAGAACTACCATTTGCAGCAGTTTGTTATATACGAAACATCTACAACGCTTTACTTAGAGTCAAATATTTTCCTAAACTTTGAAAAATAGCCGAGGTAATTGCTATACCGAAACCTGGTAAGAACCATACGCAATCATCATCCTATAGATCGATAAGTCTGCTGCCTGTGTTGAGCAAAGTCTTCGAAAAACTACTATTTGAAAAATCAAGCATGTTCTTGCGGAAACTA
>JBAMBQ010002161.1:0-37252 GCA_037044495.1 Stegana nigrithorax
GACTTTGTCAGTCAAACTCTCTGTTGAACCAAATATAGTCACACTGCCCCCCACCACATGTGGCACAATGAGCACATGAGTGATTGCACCTCATAAAAACGAAGCACTTGCCATGTCCAAATACAAAGAAAATTATTATCAATTATTGTCAGATATTAAAGTTTCAGATACATACAATACACGTGCTTAGTTCGTCAGATGCTCACATCACAATGCGCTTAAAGCGTGTTTTGTCTGCATGGGCGAGTATGTGTGCTACACACACACTAGCAACGCCAACCAGCTTCGGGAAACATGCTGCGCACTCCCCGTCTCCCAAGCACTCGACAGGTTTTGTTTACTTGTAACAATTGTCACGAGCGTCCTTTTGTCGCATCGACATATGTACACGAATGTTTGTACCTATGTAACATATATGAATACTTGTATGTTCGCATGTAGCGACTGATATGCAAGTTTCTGTCAAATATTTGTAAGCACATATATTTATTTAATTCAATTAAAATGCAATTATGTGAATTTTAATTACTTGCCAGGGACAAGTTCTATGAAATTGCTTACGAGTTTACCTTAAATTATTGTTTGATTTAAATTTTTCAACTATGCGTAGCCAAAGTCATAAATTTTATTTTAAAAAAGTTTCGTTAAAATTTAGGAGTCTAGTTTTGTATAAAGTGTCTCTTCGTTGATATTTAAATTATTTTTGTTGTTTCGTTTTTTTTTTTTTGCATACACCCAAGTGAAGCAAAAAAATGTTAAAGTAAAGTTCGAATACGCAGCGCAGAGTTCACAGAGCGTATACATATTTATTTATGCGCAATGATGACGATGGCAATGACGATGTTAAGGGTTGAGCTGCTGTGGGTATTGAGAACGGGGCTGGGCTCAGGAGTCTCATGAGTTGCTGCGGCTCTCGGATATAAAATGCACGCTTGAGTAGCGTGAAAGGTGAATGAACACATCGATATGAATTTTGTAAATGGCCAAACATTGAAATTTAAGCGTTAAGCCGCATAAACTTGACAATATTTGTTGCGGTTTTCGGATTTCTGAACGAACAAATTCGCAAAGCCTGCGATAGGCACAGACCGGCCTTAACAGTCCAGTTAAATGAAAAATAAATACATAGCAATTTATCCAGCTGTTAGAATTGGATAAAATATATAATAAATTCAATTATTTGCACTCGGTTCAAGGGAAGGTTTCTTATAAACTTTATAGCGTTTATATACTCGCACTGGTGCATATAACACCATACACAATTATTACTGTAAATACAGAGTGCACATACTCACCGTTGTTGAAAAATCAAGTCAAATCATATTAGACTGTAAACAAGCTCCAAAGACGTCGATGACAGACCGAGCGGGCGAACGCGTGGCATGCGAATGTGCGAGTACGTGCGAAAATCGCGTATACGCAGCGTAGACGCAATGAGGTATGCTTTAGTTCCCTTTTCGTTGCGTTTTGCTCACGCGTGTTAATAGTCTTGGTTTTTTTTGTTTTATTTTTTTATTTTTTTATTTTTTTATTTTTTATAATTTCTCTTTGTTGTTGTTGCGATTACATTCGTGCGTTGCTTTTGGGGTGTGGATAGATGTTTTTTATATACTTTACGATATTTTTTATTGAATTTTTGTTTTCATTTCCGTAATTGTTATTATTATTATTTATTATGCTATTATAATTCAATTTGTATACGCGACCGAAATTTGCCAATTTTCAAAATGTATGCCATGCCAATGGAAATTTTATTAGGAGTTTTAAATTAAGAATTGCAGTTCGTTTAGTGCAGCTCGTGCGATTTAAACTTATATTGAAACATCGCATTCTAGTCAGCTTCTAAGATCTTACAGACATATTTTAAAAACTCGATATAACAATATCAAAATGTTGGAGTTATATCGAATATCATACCATATGAGCTGAAAAGTCGGGCCGAACACATACATATATGGCGCTAGTCTTACTGCATTCATCGCTTTTTCAGTTAGTACTCATGATATTCTACTCATGAGTTTGATCAAAAACAATTTCGTGTTTTAATTTTACACTGCTTCTTGTTGGGAAAAATACTGACCAAAAACAAGAAAACATGTTGATGATTCTAAAACTACATGAATTGAACTTCGAATTGCTCCACATCCACCGTATTCGCCAGTTTGGCTCCCAGCGACTACTGGCTATTCGCAGATTTTAAAAAAAATGCTCACCGGTAAGAAATTTCGCTCGAATGAAGAGGTTATCGCTGAAACTGAGGCCTATTTTGAAGAAAAAAGTAAATCGTTCTAAAAAGTGGTATTGAAATGTTAGAGCGGCGCAGAAATGATTGTGTGACTCTTGATGGAGATTAGGTTGATAAATAAAGCCAATTTTGAACAAAAAGGCAATTAAACATGCAACAATTAAATTTAAACAGGACTGAGAACTGCCAAAATACCCATGAATCGAAACTAACTAATCCCTAAGTTTAGAGGAGCCATAGCTGAAACTGAAAAGAATTAAATATTTTTTGGTAAACATTTGATATGAATTTATTTGATATATGTCTGGGAAGATAGTCTCAGTAATTGTTATTAAAGTGTATTGGTTATATCAAAACCAGAATGTTTTCATATGTAGCCGGTTTGGCCCCTCTAACTTTTACCCTACTTGGCCATTTAAAAACTTGTTTAAAACTATTTTTATTCCTCAGTACTTTAATTGTAAGTTTTGGAATTTTTTGCTTTGCTGGAAAATTTTTGCTTCTTCTTCTTTATTTTTTGTTGAAAGAAAATATTTTCATGTACTAAAGTTATGAAAACTAAACGAATTTGCAACTGCCTCCTAACTATTTGCATTAAATTAACAACACAATGACGAGCTAAGAGATCAAGAAAATATCGAATCATAAAATATTCTAGCATCACGTGTCCAGTTTTTCGTTGTATACTTGCTTGTTTACATACTAAGGGTATGCCAACACTTGGTAATAAATTCCTATCAGTCAATAGCACAGTTAAATCACTTATTTGCCGTTAATGAAGTCTGCAATTACTCGAACGCATTGTTAGTGCATCCAAGCTAATTTCATAAATAGTGTGGTCAGCAGCGGAAATACGTATATATATATATGGACGGACGAACACATAAACAAGTCAAATAATTAAAATCATTGGCGCCACATGTAAATAATAAAAATAATTACGAGAAAGTTATGGCTTTTAAACTTGACTCGTGCTCCATTTGCCATTGCTCAGCTCTCACGTTCTCTCTCTTTTTCACTTAATAAAATGCAAAACTTAATAATAAACAATTTGTTCACAGCCAAAACGTGAGCCATTCGAGAGCAACGAAATGGCCGACAGCTGCCCGAACAGTGGGCAGGAAAATCATTTAGCTAGACTTGTAACACAGCTTCAAGGTTAAACTGGCAAACTGGCAGAAGGCGACACTTTGTACGTTGTATGCAAAATAGATAAATAAAAATGTCCTTGTGTTTGTTGCTGGTGCTTTTGGTGCTTCTGCTCCTGGTTCTTGGCTAGCTTTCCATACACACGGAAGACACCCACGCGTGCTCACGCGGAATCGGCGTCAGCATCAGCACCAGCAGCATTAGCTAAAGGCATGAAAGTACCAAGAAGCGAACGAAACGTGGAAAAGTTTAATGAAGAATTTTTGTATTTCTTCTGTTAGTTTTTTTTTCCCTTTGACTTTTTTTATGCCAACAACAACCTGTACGCAAAATCAGAAGCAGAAAAAAGGAAAAACCTGCATTCACAGATTTCTCGCGCTGTTCGGTGGTTTCACTTATCGGGTTTTTTCCTTTCACACGGTGGCAGGCGGTTTCATGTGTTTTATTTTTTTCTTTTTGGCTAAATTAAAAGCATTTGCTTTTCGGTTTGTTTCATCTTTCTGTTTGTTGATTTATAAAGCAACGCTGCAAGCTCAATATGCGCAGTTCATTTAACAAGGATTGATTACGATTGATTAACTAAGTAATTTCAAATAATTTATATTTATTATTTGCTTTTTTTTTCTTGTAAACTTTTAGGTTCGGTATTCATTTGAACAGAAGGAATTACTTTTTCAAGAGTATTTTGGATGTAAGAAAATATTTTTAAATTTGTAATTTTATTGTTCGAAGATTATTTAAGTGGTTTTGAATGTTTTTTGTATTACATGGTTTGTCACACCAGATTTCTCTTGAATGCAATATACAGGTCGCTATACCGCAATACCTTTGCTTAACAACCTTCACTCTTGAAACTCCAAAACGAACTGTTTTCACATTTGAGCCTTCGTGTTGAAAAGGTTGCGTCTTGTGGACTTCGTTTTGCGCGAACCCATGACTAGGAGCGCGCGCTTGCTCTCTCGTTCGTTCGTGCACGCGCCCAAATGGTGTGCGGGCTTTGTCGTCTGTCTTCTTCTGCTCTTTCGTTCTTTCTGACTTGCACACTCACCCGTTGCGTTTGTTGTGGGTGTTTTCGTATTATAGTCTGTATGCGTTTTGTTGTCGTTGTTATCAGTTGATTTCACTGTGAAACGTCCTCGCACAAGTTGCGTTCGATTGCCTCTGCTTCTTTTGCAGCTGTCGTTGCTGTTGCTTTCGCTTTCATGGCCGTTGTTGTAGCTGTTGTACTTTTTGTTGCATTACACTTCCTGCCTGTGCTGTTTTCAAGGCTTAAAGAACTTATAGAAACATTCGCCTCGTTGTGTGAGTGAGAATACTTTTCACTGTCTTTTATTCACCATACTCTCTGTTATGGTTTCCTTGCGTTTGTTAGTTTTCGCTCTCGGACTGCACTCTTGTTGGGGTCTGTCTTGTTTTGTTGTATTTTCCATAAAACTGAAGCGGCATTTACAAACACCTGTAGTGCATATGAAAAGCTTTCCTTGAGTTGCCTTACGTTTTCCGTGTAATTTATGCATTTGAATTTAGTTTTATTTTTTTTTTATTACAAGAAGTAATGGCTTTAAAAATAGAATATGTACTAATAAAGTCTTATATATATATATATATAGATATATATAGAGAGAGAGATAGTGTGAGAGAGAAAGATACAGAGACCGCAATCGGTGTTGACTTCGTTATTGAAAGGTTCCTTTGGTCATCGACTTTAAATATCTCCATACAGAATAATCCAAAATCATGAAATCACGTGCCCTTGGAGACCAAGCTAGCAGGATGGTCGGTAACATTTCACGTGGCAACACTCTATTGTAAACATGTGTTTCAGACCACGTTGACTCAGTTTAGAGAACAAAAGCCGTTGATCACGGCTCTGTAACGATGCAGCGGCCGTTTCTTTCGCTCTTTGTTTTTATTGCTCATGGATGCACTTTTCTGTATTTGCTGTAGTTTCGATAGTAATTGTTAAGATAGTCTCGATAACTTTTTTGGATGTTTACGATAGTGTAGTTGCCAGTAGCCATCAGCGCAATACGCTGGCTTTAAAAATACCTGTAAGCATCTGTCAGAAAAATCCCACTACAGCAGAAATGGCTATTTTTAAACTCAAAAATAAAAAGCTTTCAAAAAAACTTGAATGTGCCCCAAAGTGACAGACGAACAAATGCAAACTGTTGACTGAAAATATGCTACTCAATTATTTTTTGTTTTTGCCTTTTATTCGAAATTTTTTAGACATCTTGGGAACTCCTAAGGGACCAGTGACATTTCACTTTGACGCGAACGTGCCGCACAGCTTCTGCATCATATATACTTTTTATTTTTAAAAGCAGGCAAAGCAACAGTTGTTGTAATTTGTAGTCTGTTGAACGCAGAAAGTCACCGACTGACGAACTGTTTTACTGACCGGACCTCCGACAGTTATTTTGAGGGAATAACCAATATAAGCAACCTGATAAAGAGAGGGAGAGAGAGGCCTGTAAGCGGGTGTGGACTATTTTTTAGCATAACAAGGATATGCTATTTTTGTCATGACTTCGTTGAATCGTTGGGCTTCCGTTTGTTGTTGTTGCTAATGCCGCTGTTGTTGTAATGATGAATGAACAACATCATATTGATTTTGTGCCATTGTTGTACGCACCCTTTCGCCTGCGTAAAGAATCTGTGACGCATGTCAGCAAAGAATAACAAAATTAAAGCAACATGTCGCACCACGAATCAATTTTATTTGACACGCTTTTAACTCAAACGTTGAGTATTAAACGGACTTGACTGCCATGCAAAATTTGTCTATGCAAAGTACATCAAAGTAATTAGATTTTTAATGCAATTCGACCGGCGAACAAACTGCGGCAAAGTCTGATTTAAATTGACTTAAAATGCGGTTGTGAAGTCAAAAGCAAAATCCTCTCAAAAGGCTAAAACTAAAAAAAAAAGTGAAAGCGGAAATATTGCAAGGTTGTGGCATTACTTTTGGATGGGACGAGTTTGGCATTCAGCGGCAGGCCAGCAGCAGGAAGGCAAATCAGAAAACCTCGTTTCGATTGGCATTTGAAGAAATCGACTTAACGCTAAGTACGACGATTATTTGATTACCGTAAGCAAAGGAAGCGGATGCTGGTTAAGTTGGTTTGACTAGGCGGGAAATGATTTCGTGAACCTTTTTCCTTTTTGCTTTAGAAAGTGTTTATTGATTTAAAATGCTGTGCAAGAATATTGTGTATATAAGTAAATTATTTGCATATTGCATCAAAAGTGCTTGGGTTCCATTCGGTTGCTTACAATAATCCGTCGTTCCTCAAAATCGTGGTCATGTCAAATTGTAGCAACACAATAAGATACGATGTAGCTGCGCTGACAATCTGCAAAGCGTTAAAGTGTCGGAATGATGCAGCACAGCACTTTATACCCTCACACACAGTCCTACTCACCGAGAATATAAAGGTGTAATCCAATATAAACAAGCCAACGCCATTAAACTGAAAGTAACCTTCCCAGTGCAGAAATTGCAGTGTGAACGATTTCATTTTATTGTAGAACAAATCGTTGCTGAGCATGAACGCCGGCTTCTTTTGCATAATCTCGTGGACAATCATGGCCGATTGCTTCGAGTGATGGTTTGCATTGCAGCAGAAGCGCAGTACCAAATATGCCACGACCATTGTTGTGCAGCTCCAGATGACGTACATGTAGGTCATGTAGTCCAACAATCGATTCTGACCGCCGACCATGAAGTTCACCTTGGTCTCGAGAAATATGCCGAAGATGCTAATCACAAAGCAGACTGCCATGTAGGGCACACACTGCGGCCCGAATTCGGCGTTGGTCAGCACGCTGAGTGAGAGTATGCGGTCGTGTAGTTTGAAGAGGTCGGGTAGATTCGATTCCGAAGAGATGCTGGCGACGAAATGTCATCTCAGTAAAGTTTGTTTGCTTTAATTACTTAATAGTGCATACAACGCACCCTGTATTCTCAACCATTTTAGCCTCGTCATATTCGAAATCGTCGTCATCATCGCTTGCATCACTGTCCCCGTCGTCTTTCTCCGGTGTTTGTTGCTCCTTTTGTTCTGTATTGCTTCTGTCCTCCGGTTTTGTTGTGCGTTTCGCATCGTTCTTGCTGTCAGTCTCGATGTCGAACACCGATACTGGCGCATGCTTATGCCGTGCTTCTTGATTAATCTTCTCGAATAGCATATTTATCTGCGAGAAGCGATCCGATATGATGGACACATGATAGATGAATTCACCTTGCATGATGCTGCCGGCTACGTAAGGAAAGCTGCTGATCATAAGCGGTATAAAGGCGTACTTCATGAATGAGCTGCAAATTTCCCTTTAATCTTGGCTCGACCATAGCGCACACACTCTACTTACGTGTATGTCTCCTTTATATCGAAGTACAACGCAAAAGCAAACACACAGAACACAAAAAGCCACGTGAAGTAATAAAGAATGCCGTGTTTCACTGACGAATTCTTCGCCTTATCCAACTCTGCCACCTTGCGGCACTTGTGCACTATGTCATCGATTTCCTGCACTTTCCGCTCGAACTCCAGAAAGAAACGCTTACGTCGATAGAGGCTCATTGCTGCGATGGTTATGTAAAGAAATGCGCCCAAATGCATGAAAAGGACGCTGCTTAGCTTGCAGACGCTGAAACACTGCGGCAAAAAGGAAACGCCAAAAGCCTCCAGGACGCTTATGGCCAAATAGCAGCCAATAAAGGCGATAGGCATGGCCACCATCACGATGTAGTCGAATAGCGAATTGCTCTCGACGCTTTGCCGATTGAAGGGAATCAAGCCAAACACCTGCAAGATCAAACTCCTGTCACTGTTTTGTGTTTGGGCCGAACCAAGCTTATTTGACTTGCCATGGATAACCAATTCATGAGGTGCATCATTTTCACTGTCGCTTTCGGGAACTCCCTTCAGTACTCGGAGAGACAACATCCACTTAAAAGAGCTGGCGCCACACTGGCCTCTGTCGTTCTTCGCTTTATTTGCCAAAGGGTTGAAATGCGTTATTACAATATTATTACAACAAATGGGTTGCGTAGTCCAAACTATTTAAATATATAATGTACAAATGTATGTTTAAGATTATATCTGCTTTTGTCGACGTTGTTGTTGTGGTTGTGGGCTCTTTGTCTGGTTGTTAAAGCAATTAGATTATTAAAAAAATACACTGAACGACATTTTCGTAGTTTTGAGCCTAACCATATTGACAAGAATACATTTGCATATTATTTGAAAAGTGAGTTGCTTCAATAAGTAATGAGTGTCTGTTCAGCTAACTGGCATACAAATCAATCAAATTGGTCAAATCCATTTGAATATTCTAAAATACATATCACATAAATATTCATTATGTATTCACATTATCTCGACAATATTTCGGATTGTGTATCTATTAGTGCATATTGATTTGTGATCTACCATTATTGAGCCCCCATACTTTGCGAAAAGTTGGAAAATTCATTCTTTTGTAAGTTTACATGTAAGTAAAATTTAAGGCAAACTGCAATTTAAGTGTGACATTATTGCAATAGCATTTTAGACGCAAGTTTCAGCCATTAAAGAATTTGTGTCTTTAAAGATATGCTGTGTGCGGCACACATCAAAAACCATTTAACACTTCAAGTATGACTTAATGCCATTTGTTGTGCCCCAATGATCTTAGGCAGACCTTGGTAAATAAAACAACACAGAACTAAAAACTTGCTAAAAGCCATTAAAACTAAGCCAAAACTAGTCAAGCCTACGCGCAGAGAAAGTGCCTGGATGGTCGGACATCGAGCCAAAGGGAAAGTGTTAAGTGAGAACACTTAACGACAGGCGTAATGATAAAATGTAAATTTCCCATGAGCCTGCAGACGTACGTACGTACACAAACAAGAAAGCTAAGCTGCAAATGCTTGTAACTGAGTTGAGGTGTTTGTTGGCTTAGTTAATAATTGAGTTTGCAGCTAACGCACGCACTGCCAAGACAAACACAACCAGGAAGAACAACAAGAAGAAGAAGAAGATGAAGAGCTATTTCACTAGAGCACATGCATAAAGTACATATGTATGGGCATATGTGCATGACGAGCTCTTACATACATAACTAATGAAATTGTGTCTTGCGTAGACGCGCGTCTATGGTTACCCAGGGAGCTAACGCCGAGCAAAAGTGTTAGGCATGAATAGTTTAGTCGAGGCCATCATCGACAACTTAGTGTGCATGAATTTCTGCCTGCGTAGCCTTCTTAGGCGAACCTACAGAGTCGACATTCAGGACAGATTTATTGCGGCTTAAAAAATTTCCACGCTTACAAAGTGCCAGGCGTATTAGTGTACCAAAATGCCAACAAAACACATAACGGAAGTTTTATGGTCTCGCGCATGGTTTTTTTATTATACGCAATTTTCTTCTGCCTTGTCCTCGCTCGCTGAGCTGCTCCGCCTGCGCCCGCAGTTGTTCACCGAATGCGTTTATTCTGCTGATAGTATCAATAAAATTGCGCTCATAAATGGCATAACTTCAAGTGGAAGAAAACGAGCCAAACATCCAAAAAGAATCAGCAATAGTGTTACTGATTGCGGCGTCAGCTTCCTCCCTCGAGCTTGGCTTCGGACTTGCACGTATCTGCTGCATACTTTCGTGTGCTTTCCGCCTCTTTAGCTGGCTAGGTACTTACTTGTATTTGCTATTGTTGTTTATGCCATTACGAGTTTGTTTTACTTAGATTTTATTATCTCATAGCAATAGGCTATTTCCGCAAGTATATAAGTGTGCTGGGCCTATTGCCCCTAGATATGCATTTGCTCGTAAAATTCTTACCCCGTAATCCACTTGGTTTGCTGATAAAGAAATTGTCTTCGTTTTTTCACTGTTTTGTTTGAATATCTGGGCTGGGTGTGTTAATGGTTGCCAATTCGTGTGAGACTTGTGAGTGATAAGGTGTTTTGAAGTTTTCCGGTCGACAGGAGCATTCGTATTAAGGCGTTTTTTGTGTTTTTGTTTAATTGGCTTTTCCGAACAATTACATCGCCACACAGCATTTGTTTCTTTGCACGTTACATAAATATTTCATTAAACCCATTCATAACAAGCCCATAACGACTGCTGTGTCGTACTTTGTATCCACACCCGCTCATGTGCCTCGACCACGTGTGTGGCCCGCTGTCGTGCCTGACTTGAGCTTGAGCTTTTCACCACTGCCTCTCTACCTGTCCGTCCGACTGCTTCTCTGTGCATCGTGTGTTGAGTTTCGACTTTGTTGCACTTGGTGTAGGTGGCAAACTGAACAGCAGGTTTAAACTGCAGGATGCCGATGCTGTGCAAATCGACGATTGCTCGCCGCAAAATGCTTTAAGTTACATCGCTATGAGTATAAGCAAGGGCTGCTCGGATTTATTTTCATTTCATATTCTGCTGAACAATAGAGACTCGGAATGACAGCGAGTCGTGTTAATGGTGGGGCAAGGCCGGTGTTGAACCATTAAACGAGTATTCGTTAAGTGAACAACAATGGCCAATTTAAATTTACTGAACATCCTCTGCAGAATATTTCTTTTTTTTTATATGTTACGACTTAGTGGAGAGCATTTGAAGTTTTAAGCCATTTGTTTGTGCAAATTCGATTACACTGTTTTACTGTAAAAAACACAAGGACACTAGAAGTATACTTAAAAAAAAAGCAAAAATTACACAGCACATCAGCGTCGGTGACAATTACATGTTCTATCATTGATTTATTTGCATATATAAATGACTAACCTATGAATTGCAGCCACTTAATGGGATTAAGCGGCATTTTCAATTTATGGTTGAAAATATATGAAGGAGCCTTTAAAATTAGTGATTAACTGATTAACTATTAGATAAAAAAAATATAACAATTAAGAAAATTAAATAATTCAAAGTTGTAAATATTATAATAACATGTCGAAGTCATCTATACTAATTATATAAAATTAAACACGAAAAATTTTGTAACGTTTTCAAGTAAAATACACTGAATCAATTTTAATAATTTTGTTTTTTTAAAATCACATTTGTGATTAACAATTGAGTGGTATAATGACTTTTGCAGTTTTATTTTTTAATAAAATATGTTTTTTTTTAGTATTAAATTCTTACAAATCCACCGAAGCAATCAACATAAAAACGTTCGTACGATTATTGCTTATATATTGTTGTACTACGACTTTGTTGTCTTGCCGAACGAAAAGCCGAACTATGTTCTGTTTCGTCAATGCTTATAAATATTGTTGCTTTTTTTTTGTTGTAGTACAAGGTGAGTTCCAAAGTAAACAGGACTCCTGTTTACTTTGGAACTCACCTTGTATAATGTAAATTGTTTTAACACATTTTAATTAGGAGATTTAAAGGAATTATTAATTGGACAAAGAAAAAGCATGTGTTCTCCTTTTTTCTCATGATTTTTACGGGTTTGACAGACGAAGATGGTTACAAAAACTGGACAGGAAAAAAAGCGTAGTTCATAAAGAAGTCTGCATTTTAAAAAAGAGTTTTTTCTTTAAGAAGCACCTAAATATATGCAATGCTCATATTTTAATCATTTACGATGTGATTCACGCACGTCATCTTGGTGCGCATTTCGCGTTCGAGTATAAATGCAATAAAAACATGAGCGCACTACAAAAAATCGAAACAGTTGTGCGACTTGCGGTTAGCGTTGAAGTCATGCCGCATGTCTTCACGGGTGAAGTGAAAAGGCGCCAACAGAAATCAAATTAAAAATAAAACAATCAAAAATGATATTATATACGTATAAATTAAGATCGTGCTGATTTTGTAGTATTAAAAATCCATATTATTTAAAAAGAAATTTTCTTAAGTGATTGCGGGGCATGATGTCGTCTCTTTTAAGCAGCAGTAATGGTCATTTTTCCTCATGCGCTTATCGCAAGTGTCCAACCTCAGCCAAGATCAGTAGCGACGATGAGCAAATAACATCACGCGCTGCAACAACAGCAGAAGCAGCTACAACATCAACCACAGCAAGTGTTCTCTCGACGACAACGGCAGCACCGGCAGTTACCGTGAGCCAAGAGGAGGATCAAGCCACGGAGCAAAAATTGTTTATCGACGACTTAACGGAACGTCGACGCTTGTGGCGCGTACCATGGTTCATAATCTCCATGGGCATGTTGCAGGTAGTAGAAAAGGCAGACAGACATGTCAGTAACATAAAAACCACAAACCAAGTCAAGTGATAAGTGTTGGCGGCGGATTGTTTTTGCTTACCATTGCACAATACTTGCTTTTTTTTACAGTTCTGATCGATGAATCGAAATCATTGTGTCAATAATTGTTTTTATTTTTTTTGCTGGCGACGCAATCGAACGCCACTTCACCGAGATAAGCTGGGGCAAATGTACGTAGACGTGTTTTAATCTCTCTTCGAGAATTGAGTAAAATTTGATTTAGTCTTTTTCCTTTATTTAAATCATCATTCATTAGTTCTGTCTATTGGGATTGTAAGCAAAAATGAATGCCAAAAACAAAAAGTAAATTGTGTATAAACTTTGCAGTATGCTGCTAGCAATTCTCATAATGCGTATATGGATTGGGTATTTGAATTTCTTATTGTGTTTTTAACCATAATTCCGCTGTTTTACATTGCTCATGCTTTCGTTCTATTTTTGTATTGAAGTGTGGGCATTTATTTTTATCACGCACTGTTTCCTGTTGAAGCAACATATAAAAATCGAAAAAGAAAAAAAACAAAAAACCAAAATATTTGCAGAAGCTCTTTTGTTTATTACATTCACAAAAACAGAAAATATTGCCAAATTTTCGTTTGACTTCTGCTGCTAAGTGTTTCATCGCTAAAACATATGGTGGCATTACCATTTGGAGCTAAGAAATACAATATTTGTTTCCATGTAGAATGAATTTGTCTTTTACACAATTGTTTAAGAAGCAACAATATGGCAACATACCTCTTTGTGAGAACAAAACAAACAAACAGAGTCTGTTGCAAAATAGAAGCCACCTCGTTTGGCAACCAAAGCAAAGCTCTTTTACTTCTCCAGAAAAAGCTTCCTGGCTCTGCTGATTAAGATTATTGCTTTAGATTTAAAGTTATTTCAAGAAAAAAATCATACATTGTATATTTTTCCCACTTCCTTTTCATAATATAAACAAAAATTTTATTTACGAATATGTACGTTTGTGAAACCTATATTCTAAGAATTTTTTTTGCTTTTCACAACTGGTGCTGGTGGACAATATATTCATGCTGAAAATATTTGTTGATTTAAAAACCTATAGTTCTTTGATTTTCGGTACAGTAAGAATCAAAGTTTTACATTTTAATTATGCTGTGACAAAAAGAATATATTATGTGAGAATTATTTCAAAATGTTTAGATTTCCGCGTCTCCATATGCGCCTTCATTGCACTTATTTGCAATTGCCTGATGTGATTCAGATTAAGTTTCTAATCGACTCTACTAAACACACAATATAGGCTGCGTTATAACAGGCGCAAAGCTTTGATGAGTCTTTGAACCGATTGCCGCACAGATTTGGAATGTTTTAATCAGAGGTACTCACAGCTGGCGCGTCAGTCAAAGTCTTGCCTCTAGACTTGGGTCAGTGTGAATAAATTTAATTGTATAAAGGCTAATTATGATTTCGCTGTCCCATTATTGATCATCGAATGTTTACTTTATTTCTAAATGCGAATCTTTTGAATGCAAAGTTCTTCATCTGACTTTTTGTTTGGCTTATTTGAAAATGCTCTATTAGCACTCAATCAATTGAAGCTGAGTCAAGCTGATCTACGATTTAAATTGCAATCACTCTGTGTGTTCACTCAGCGCCAATCGCCAAGTCGCCAAGTTGCGCGCATCAATGTCGCGTTTCCCACCGCAAATATGCATTACAACATTCGATCCGATTGTTGCACAATCGCCTACAACACGCTGCGACAGCAGTGCGTGCAGCAATTGTTGCCTTTTAAGTGCTACAAAATGTGGCAACCACTTGAAAGCCATGGCACAAATGTCGTCACGTAAAACTACAAACGAGCCACGAATACATAAATCAGGCGGCCCGATTTGCCAATATGCCTTCGAACAACTTGTACTTGTCATATTTGGTTTGGTGCATTCGCTGCCAGCGGCTTTGCGGCCGCAGATCACTTGCTGCGCCGCTACTTGTGCTAGGCGGCCCAATTAAATCTCACACTTCCATGAGGCGGAGCACACGAGGCTTAGCGAAAGTGACAGCTGCGCTGCGCATGCGTCATCGCATACAAGAATTGTCTATAATTGGCTTTATGGTAGTGTCTGGGCTCATAAGGCTAACGCATTAAAATGAGTTTGCTAGATGAGTTTGCTGCTCAGTCTTGTCAACGCCTTGTGTAATCGCATCTCGTTTACGTAGCTCGGACTGCACCTAATCGGCAATGCGTGCATACAGCATCGCTTGATCTTCAAACCCGCCCACAGGCAGGAGTACTGGCGTTACTTCACCTACATGCTGCTGCACTCCGATCTGCTGCACCTGCTCTTGAATATCTGCCTGCAGGTGAGCGTAAACTATGAATAAGCCACCTCAGCTTGCTTCCTCATGCACAAGTGTAAGCCTGACGATGTCGCATTGTTTGCAGTCACTGATCGGCTTTGCGCTCGAACTCGAACAAGGTCACGGCCGCACGGCGTTTGTGTACATTGCGGGCGGCATTTCCGGTTCACTGGTCACGGCCTGGCTGCAGCCGCAGTTGGCGTTGCTGGGTGCCTCGGCGGGTGTCTATGCGCTGTTGATGAGCCACATACCGCATTTGGCTAAGGTAAGTGGAGCGTGCGTCCAGCAGCAAAAATAAAATTGCATATGCATGCCGCTCACTCACTCACCCACCCAATGACCCAATCACTCGTTCATTCACTCATTCACTGATGCACTCGTTAGCCGATGCACGACTGCTTCCCCCGCCAACGTAAATGAGTTCTATATTATTTTATATTTGTTTGTTTTTGTTTTCGTTTTTGTAGAATTTCCGCACACTGCCACATCGGTATTTGCGCATTGTTGCGCTTTTGATCTTGAGTCTGAGTGACATTGGCTTTACAACATTTCATTTTCTCGTCAATCACAACACAAATCCGAAAATATGCCTTGAAGCGCACGTTGCGGGTGGCATTGCGGGTCTATTGTTCGGTTTCATCATCTACGGTCGTGGGCGTGGCAGCGGAAATTGCTTGCGACATGAATAGTTAATCGAAAACGAAGAAACAGAAGAAAGAAAGAAAACTGTGATTAGAAACTGAATTCCCTGCTGCACTCCTCGACAGCTCTGCTATGTTTAAATTATTTGCAATTTACACATAAATAAATTGAAATTAGTTAATTGGAAATCAAAAATGCCGTCTGCGTTGGCCACGTCAACGTATTCGGCGAGTGACGTCTGTCAACGAGTTATAGGAATAACCTTTGCTCACCTGTAGTTGAAAATGGCAGCTTATGGCCTTACGTTTGCCTTTTAAGTGACAAGGCGACCATGTTAACATGGCAAAACATTGCAGACATGGCATACAGAAATTGGCAAACAGCGACAAGAATTCATTTGCTGACCAGCAAATTGAGGCTTATTACGCCAAAAGTAGAAATTGGTTCTGTAGTGACTGTGATAAATTGAGAAGTTTTGATAAACCGTAATTCTATTTATAAAAGCTGTAATCGACTGTCCACTACGTTCACAAATGGCCTTAACACCTCGTTAATACAAATGATGCAGGAGACACTTTGGAAGATATATTAATTTATTTTATTTAGCAAACTTACACTTTCTAATTCGAACTTATTTAACTTACTTGATCTAGGTATATTTGGGCGCTCAAAACTATAATACAAACGCGAATACGGCTAAGCAATGAATCGTCAACTAAAACTAAACAGCGGAGCGTTGTTAAACCTAGGACCTTTTAGCCTATGCTTAGATCTACCCTACTAGACTACGTTGTTAGGGCTAAGGAGTGCTTAGGGCTATGCACGGGCGGGCTGTGCATGAACTTAAATTAACAGTCTAATGGGCCGCACTTGACGCCCACTTCGGTGCACTTACACTCGAGACAGGCACTCGAGAGTTCGAGGATGATCCGGCCGACGCGGTACATGCGCCCGTAAATGTTGCAGCCCGCCAATTTGAGCATGCCAGAGGCGTCGATGAGGTTCGATGAGGCACCTGGGCCTGGGCCGGCTTGGGGGGTCGTGGCGCTCTGGGTTGTAGAGGCGTAGACGACGCTGGGCTCGAAGCCCTCCGACTGATGCAGATGTTTTTTGTATTGTAGCACATCGAATTGTGCTGTTTGCTGTTGTTGTTGTTGCTCGTGCTGCTGTTGGTGTTGCTGCTGCTGCTGCTGCTGCTGCTGCTGTGGATGCAACATATTCGGTTTGACTTCATAGCTAGCGTCCACGAAGGGCAATTTATCGAATGGCGACATTAGGAACGGATGCGCCGTCGTCGAAGTGGTTGGCGAATTGGCCAATCCTGTGGTTGGCGACTTCGTTGTTGTCGTCGTTGTTTTTCTTGTTGTTGTAGTCGTTGGCATTGGCATCAGATTTTTGTCAATTGTTAATTCTGTTGGCGCTGCCGTTGTCGGCTTATTGTATCTCACGTTGCTGTTCGGCTTTGGCCGCATTGGTAGGGTAGTTGGTGTTGTTGTTGTTGTTCTGATTGTACTTCTGCTTGCACTTGTTTTGCTTATTGTCGGCGAGACCGGTCGCACAGTAGTGATTGTTGTTGTTGCATTGCGGCGCGAGGTTTGTGTTTTGATTCTGTTTGGCTTTGATGTTGTTGCTGCTGCTGCGGCTGCGGCGCCGTTCGAAATGCGTTTCATGTCGGTTGTTGTTGTTATCGCTGTTGTTGTTGTTGGCGTGTTGACTACTCTTGGTGGCTGTTTCGGTTTGGACTTCGTGCGAGTTACCTTTGTCGATACGGCTGCCACAGACATTGTCGTTGATGTGGTCATCGATGTTGTTGTTCCATTTTTGGCACGTGTCGGTTTTAGCGTTGTACGTGTTGGTTTCGGGTCTCCCGTCGAGGGTGCCAAAAGCTCCTCGCTGGGTTTTCGCGACGGATCGAGTTTGCTAAGTTTTTGTTGATTTTCGCTTTGAGTACTCGTGGGCGGAGTATCTGTTGTTGTGGCCGTTGGCAATGTTTTGAATGGCGGCACTGTGCTCGGTTTGGCTACCACGCCAAGTAATGCATTCAACAGGGTGTCTAACTTATGGATTTGCTCAATTTCGGTTTTGTCAATTTGCGTTGCCGCATTCAACTTTTGCAAGACATTAGCAACTGGCGGCGGCTCTGTGGTCGTTGTTCGATTCTGTTTTCTCTCGTTATGTGTCGGCATCTTGGTTTCTTGGTCCTCGATGAGCGAGAACAGATCTGGAGGTGGTTCGGTGCGTATGACATCTTTAAAGGGATCTGGAGTCGTAAGGTCTGTAACAATAATAAAAAATATTGAATACAAAAATGGGCTTCATGTTCGCTTTTTCATGTCGTATATACCGATAATTTTCGTAGTATTTTTAACGTCCGTCGCACCCGTAGTTATATCGATAATGTGCTGTGTTATGTAACTATTTTCTTCGGGAACCGAGTCTCCATCTAAGAGGAGCGGCGCTTTTGGTACAAATCCACCTTCGGTTTTGGTTGGTGGCGAGAAGCCCTTCGAGGGTTGCGTTCCATCCACATTGAACTCGTACTTAACATAATCAGCGGTACCCTCGAAGTTGCCTGAGGACATGTTCGGCGGTGGCAGCTCTGGCACCGACTCGGATGGACCTTCAACTTTAAATTTATATTTATACTCAGCTCTATCCCGATCGTGTTCTCTAAACTGCTGAGGGAAGGCGGAGGTCAAGGCCGGGTAGAGACTCGCTTCGTCGTAAGCACCATAATCGATTTTCGTGGTGGCAGCGTTGTTGTTGTTGTTGTAGTAATCGTAATATTGTTGAGTTTGAGACTGCTGCGTTTGTTTTTGCTGTTGTTGCTTCAATTCGGTGTTGACCGCATCTGTGGGCAGGAATGGAATAATCTTTAAATTAGGCAAACTAGGCGGCAAAGTTGGCTCAGCATTGGTTTCGTCAAGTGGCTCAGCTTCAAGAATTGTGGGATTCGTTTTTATGATCAGAGGCTTATGTGTGGTGCTAGTGATGTAGACATTAGCCAAGGGTTTCACTGTGCTGCCTGTCGTTGTTTTCGTTGATTTTGATGTGGATGTGGATAGGGGCTTCGCAGTTGTTGTTGGCTTGTGCGTTGTTGTAGTCGAGGTAGGGCGACTGGTGTTCGTGACTTTTGGTTTCGCGGTGCTCGATTTGGTGGTGGTGGTTGTCGCTTTAGTTGGGGTGCTTGGCCTAGCTGGGTAGCTGCCTGCAAGTGGAACTTTTACGTGGGCAGCAGGCAATGGCTTGAATGTGACATTTTGACCAGACTTGGTCGACACCATCATGGGTGGCGTAATCGTCAGATTCGCTATCTTTGAGTTGATGCGTGTGTGTTGGGGCTTGTGTGAGGGCAGGGGCTTGAACATGGGCGGTTGTGGTGGAATGCGCTTCTGTGCTGGTTCTAGGATGGGCTTAGAGGTGGTTGTTGTTGTTGTTGTTGCTTTAGTTGTGGTTGTTGAAAAAGTGGTTGTGTTTATTTCCGGTGGCGTTTGTGGCTGCTTAGGGGTTGTGGTAGCATTTTCCGAGGAGTTCAGGATATCCGATATACCATCGAGAAAAGCATTGAAGATGTGCTCGCCAACTGTTGGTTTTTGATCGTTTGAGTCCAAATGCTGAGTGTTAGGGTTATCTACTGCGCCAGCCGGACTACTCATTAAGTTTGCATGATTCTGTGTTTTTAGATTCACGCTGTAGGCATTATTAGTCAACAATATCTGTTGTGCTTCGGCCGGCAGCTCACCTACGGCGATTTCATCGCTTCCTAAATAATCCTCAAAATCATCGGCAATACGTTCAATATTTGTGCTGACGATTGCAGTGGGCAACTCAGTCGAGGAGGTGACATCTGCCATCTTTGTGGAAACGTTTGACGCCTCGTCTTCATCGGGTCCTAGAAGCAAATCCACCCATGATAGACTTGTGTTGGAAGTTGTAGTCTTCTCTTCGGGATCACTTTGTTCCACCCTATTGGCCCCATCAATGTGCTCGGTTGGGCCTAACAAGAGATCAAAGAAACTCATATCCGTCGTGGAGCTACCTTGCGCATTTCTCGTTGTTTTTGCCATCGATGATGACGTCGTGCCTTCTGCTAATGGTGTTGACTCTGTTGTCTGCAAGGCTATGAGATCTAAATTATCCGCGAGCATTTGATTATTATTGCTATCGATGAACTCAAGGCCCTCGCGTAACGTGTCGAATATGCTTTTCTCGCTGCTTGCCTGCAATGCATCACCCATCGACGTTTCTGTTGGATGCCGATCATGTGGGTAACGTTCAGCCAATCCGCCGCCACCACTGGTCGCGTTCTGGTTGGTTGCTTCTTCTTTGCCGAAAAACAAGGAAAAAAGGTTGAACTGCCTGGAGCCTTGTGCGCGCCTATAATCACGCTGTGCGCCGCAATCGTAGCTGGATGGGCAGCACTGGCCTTTGGGTACCACCGGTATGCAATTCTTCAAGGCAGGCGAACACTTCTTGGGCGCACAACGTCGTGTGCCACGTATACAGAAGCATATGTCGCATGGCTTATCCGCATCTGACTTCATTTTCTGACCCTCAGAGTAGAACTGTTTGCCCACAGTGCAGCCTCGATTGCGCAGCGGTCGCTGTGACAAACGCAGGAAATGTTTGTTCGAGGTCTTGCGAAAGCGAACTTCCTGCGATGATTTTCCCGAGGGCTTCTGGCTGCAATCGTAGCGTACGGGGCAGCAAGTCGAGTCTACGAATATCGGTTTGCAGCCCTCGACTGGCAGCATGCACTTGGGCTTAACACATTTCTCGCTGCCACCTGCGATGCAGAGATGTTAAACATGTGAAAATGAGACTTTGGCCTGTGGCTTACCGATGCAATAGCAATAGCTGCACAAGTTCGATGAGGACATCGCCGAACCGGATTTGTAGACAGTGCCATTCTTGACACAAACTGTGAATAATAAATGCAGATGCTAAGTTAGTACGAAGAAGCGACGTATTCAGCAGGCATGCCAAGCGTGCTCACCAAACAAATCCACTTCCGCATCGTCGGAGCGACGCTGCAGCATATTCTCGTTAACGACGCGATCTATCGACTCCCGCTCGTAGTGATCCAAGTAGGCGATAATGCGGCGCTTCGTCGGTATCTTGTAGAAGGCATCAAGCCGCGCGCACGACAGATAGGGACAGCACGTATTCTTCTTCTGCACGACAACGCAGCCACGCGGTGGCGGCATCGGCATTTCGGGGCACACCTTCAGTCGGCAGACGAGCGTCTTCTTGTTGCACTGGCAGTTCAGACACTTCTCCATGGTGGGAATAAGCGATTTGTCGGCGTACCATGTGCCATTGTGGTGACAACCTGTCGCGGCGAGTCATGTGGAAACGGTAAAAGTTATTCCCCAGTTTCTTCTTTCAAAATTTCCAACGAACGTTACGAGCGTTAATCTGAGCACGATCGTGTGCTGGCAACTGAATTAAATCTACGCTGGCTAATTAAATGCGTAATTGTGCGGTTTCTAAGCTTAGTTTTTGTGTGTTGCTTTCAGCTTGGGTCGCTTTGACTTACATAGAATTAGCATAGTCTCTCTTTCTTTAGCTCAATAAGTTGGCCGTTCTTTAATGTACTACGATCACTGAAACCTGTTATAGTTAACACAGTAATTTCGCTTTACATTGTAATTTGCAAATAGAAAACAACATTTCCTAAATGTTTAATGTAATTTACTGTATAAGATCATTGTTTTTTTCTTTTGCCTAGTAGCTTTGCCCTTAAATGAAGTGAATATTAATTAATCAAAAATTGAATTGATGGGAACTATTTTAAACAGGCAAGCAAAAATCAATGACAAGGCAGCGTCCTCGCTATGGGTCTAAATAACAAACTGATTAATCCAATTAATCGCCATATCGCATCCTTTAGCGTTTTTGAGATTTCTGTGCTTAAATAAGTGCTAAGTCATCATATGGACTAGAGTCTAAACTGAGTATCAAAGCTGCTATAGCTGAACTAGCCATGTTAGTTTGCTTTATAGAATGTTTTGAAGAAGAAACAAAAAAAAAAAAAAAAAAAACCAAGAAAAATTAAAAAATGGGACAAAAGCTAACAAGCATGTCGTGATGCCCACCGCTGATGAGCAGCTTTTCACTTATAAACAACAAAAAAGTAACAAAATGATAAAACAGAACCAATTTTCTAGAAAAAATTAGTAGTATACGAGTACGCACCTGTATTTTGCGTGATAAAAGCATCCAACTGTGCGGGCAGAATGAAAAGTAGTGTCAGTGATAATATGCTGATTAAGCGCGAAGTCATGTTCGGAGCATGTGCAGCAGCGCACGAACCGCTTTTTTCGGAATTATTTGTAAATGTTGTGGTAGCTTGCAGTGGTCTTCTTCGAGTCGTCGACTCAGGGAGTCGAACTGAGCTGAGCGGCTGACAAATGCGTGAAATGTGTGTCAGGCAGCTACAACTTTCGAATGACAAGAAAACTTGATCGCTTTTCTAGCTTTGTGGCATGCAGCACACAACTAGAACGATTCTCATGGGAGTTCACGGCGTGGTCAGTTCGCCTTTGAGTATAATTTTGACGGCGCTTGTATTACTTCGGCTTTACTTTGAATAATGCGGCAATCAGCTGTTGAGTAAAATTTAAAAATTGTTAACTTTAATTTGCATCATTGGGCAGCTTCATATAAGATAAACAAATAGTTAATGATCATATTGTTGGCTTGATGCCACATTTCAGCAAGTGTGTGTGTTGCCTATTGCGTTTCGCTGCAGCTTTGAATTGAGGCCATGCCAAATCTGTTAATCAATAAATAAAACAATAGCGACATCTGCAGAAACTTGTGTAAATAACAGAAGTCGCATGCATATCGAGTGCAAAACGAACCGATCTACATACAAATACTCGTAGATAAAAGCAAGCAAAGCCAATGATAAGCCATTTGAATACTTGCAGTACAAATCCACTTTCATTGTCTAAGTGACTCGCATCTTCGTCTCCGTCATAGTCAGCCGTAAGATGCTCATATTAAAGTCAATTAAAGCAAATGTTGCGTTTTTGTTTGCCTCATCTGGGCCAAGTCTAACGCTGGGTATGTTTTCCCATCGAACATGTCTGTGTGTATGCTATATGTATGCAGCGAGTGATTTTGGCAGAATTCGAAATTACTTTTAAATAGTGTCTTCGTCATGGCACTGGCTGGTGCTCGAGGCGCCTTAGTTACCTTCGTGCCGTAACTAACCTCCGAGTAAGCACAAAACTTTGTCTGCGATTTCGTTTTCACACAGTATGTAAATTGCAGCACGCAGACTCCTTTTCATTAGCACTAATTTCTTTTCTGTTTTTGTTTTTGAATTTTTTTGATTTGTTTTCGGTTTCTGTACTCATCCGAACTTAATCCATCTGCATTCTTACTTCATGCATTTCCTTTTCGTGCCTCACAATCATGCAACAGACCAGCCTGCGCATTTGCATAAATTCAAGCCATGAACGGAGCTTGTTTTGATGTTGTTGTGTTGTTTCGTGGCCAATGTCGTTCGCTTGCCCGTATCGCGATTCGATTTGAAAAGAACCCAACACATCCGACTCGTGTTTTCAACTGAGCGCACGTAGCACGTTGCAAGTGTTTTTGACGATGACAACGACGGCGATGATGATCATGGTGATGACGATGACGATGATGATGACGACGGCGAAAACAACGACAACGACAACGACGGCAAAGCCCAATAGAAGAAAGCTGCTTGCTAGAATTTGTTCTTGTCTTGTGTCGAAGAGTAAACGTTCTGCTGCCTGCTGAAGAGAACTCTTTCGCTCTTTGGCGCACTCACTGACTTGCTCTTTTGCAGCTGCAGGTGCGCTTTCTTTGTTCATTTTGTAAACAGCATAATGAAATTCCCAAAGGCTTCTTCGTTCGCACATGCAAAATTATACAGCCGCAACTTACCCGTTAGCCAAGCTCCGCGAGTTGTCAACGACAAGAGACAAATCAAACAAGGCGACAGCCAAACCACGGCGACATCCAACCCAAATCAAGAGGCCACTTCCAAATGCTCAGGCATGACGCACACTCCAGGTTCAGGCAAGTAAATTACTGCAATTTCGAGAAGCGGCCAAATGTCAAGTGGGCAGCACGCATCACTGAAGACTCGCGAGACTCGTACACATGGGCAGAGACCAACCGTTTCGCCCTTCAACCCGCACACAGCCAGAAGACGGTGAGAAGTGTAAATACGGATTTGTGTATTATTGTTCTCGAGACATTAGAAATTAGACACTATTCATACGAATTTTCACTCTGTGCCGGTGAGCCATCGTGTGTTCATGTTCTCTGATTTGTGAAAGGTTGACTTGACACTTGGCGTTTGTTATTTCAC
Organism: Stegana nigrithorax; assembly: GCA_037044495.1. Classification (NCBI taxonomy): domain Eukaryota; kingdom Metazoa; phylum Arthropoda; class Insecta; order Diptera; family Drosophilidae; genus Stegana; species Stegana nigrithorax. The sequence goes on from JBAMBQ010002161.1 coordinate 23,939, forward strand.
TTCTTTTTTGTTGCTTTTTTTTTTTGGTTTGTATTTTTTGTTTGTTATTTTTGGGCATGGAGGCGTGTAGTAGTGTTCTATGGTTTGGTTTCGTCTTGTGAACTAGTTTACACAACCGAGCGTTGCAACGAATAACTTTCACCTTGGCCGCGGCTTGTAAATTCGGCGGCGCCGACAAAGCTTAAGCCGGTGCGCCACTTTGTGCTAACTTTAAAACTACAAATTATGCAAATCGCCAGCACTGGGCACGCAACGAAACCGATAGCTGCTGCCGATAGCTGCTGAAAGTTCTAACTCAACGCCGCCAACCTTTTGCTTTGTTTTGATTTGCTTTGTTCGTCGATGTGTCGATTCGTTCATTCTGCGCGGGCCCAACTGACGCAGCTCAAGCTGATAAATTGAGCATGAGTGGCGATCAGCAATCTGTTATATGATGGCAGCGGGCATAAGAATAGCTAATAGCTTTGGATTACTTAAACATAAGCACGGGTATGTCGGCGAGTGTCGGGCAATTAGCAGCGAAAAGCGAAAGCACCAAGTGATAATAATAATAATCAGAGCCTGGTAAACTGTTGAATGGTTGAGTGGTGCGTCTGTTGAATGGTGTGCGAATAAAATGCTCGAAAGGTAATTAATATTTCAGTCAGATGCAGATACGTTACAAAAATCGGGAATTTGTGTCAGTCGGTAAGCGCACAGAATGCGTGCAAAGAGCCAAGAATTGGCTGGTTTATTCTGTTTTCTTGTTTGTTTTTCTGTTGTTGCTGTCTTTTAATTTTTGTTTCGAAGACGTGCAGGCATGATGAAGTTTAGTTGCTCATTAAAAAGTAAGGGTACTCTCATTCAAGATTTAATTAAGCGAATCGACAATTAGTTGCTTAACAGCCGCTTGGCCACTTTACGTGTTGGCACACCCCTGCTGCAGTCCACCCCTCCGAAGTCCACTCTTCGCAGCATTTCCTGCCGGCGTTTGACCACCGTTTAGATAAACGCTTTGTGTGGCTTATTTAAAATGCTGACAACAGCGACAAAACAAATAAAAAACTGCCTCGCTTTCCTGTGCAATTTTTATGCCAGACATGATGGAAGTGCATACAAGTCCCAATCAGAGCCTGCGCGAGCTAAACATGAGCAACATCGGTGAAGTCGGCAACATCGGCTACGTCGGCACCGTGGGCAGGGAACATGCATTCAGGTATCTAGTTCAAGTGCAACTGCTGGCTGACTGACTGACTGGGGATGCAATCCATCGGACATGCGGACTGACCGTCTGGCTGACGAGAGGCTGCCCGTTCTTAGCTTGGCTTGTCTTGTCTTGGCTCGTTGTGGCTGTGCAGACAAATGCCTGTCATTTAGAAGTCAAACATTCTGCGAACCCTTTTTTGCCTGCGTTTTTGCCTACCTCCTGCCTGCTAAGAATGTATTCATTGATGCAACAACAACAACAACTCGAAGGCTCCATCTTGTGGTGTTGTGCTGTGCCTGCTTCGCATCGATCAGCGTGTGTTGATAAACTTTGCGCAAGTTGATTACATACCGCAGGGCTACACAAATGGGCGTCAATTTTTCACTTATAAATTTTGCTATGCGCACGCTTGCGCGTCCTAAGCTAAGCGGAAGTGGTTTGCGTCAATAAAAGGGAGGCAGTGAGGAGAAGATCAGGTTTGGCCTAAAAACAAAAATAAAGTTCTTATGCGAATACGAAAGACTTAAGCCGCAAACTTGGTGTTGGCAAGTTCTTTATAAGCTTAATCTTTGTCACGCTGCCTATTAAATTTAATTGAATTTCATAATTTCTTCGTCTTCGCCTTGTGCGCGCTAAGCACGTGTCTGCTGTTATAACCTCCTCATGGCTTATAAGCGATCTAATAAAGCGATAAACTGAGCACCTTAGCGTTCAATACGCCAAGCCTACATCGCTAAGCGACTGCAACAGTGCCGGCACCGGCACCGGCACCGACACCGGCAACGGCAATCGCAATCGCAATGGCAACCGCGGACTCAGTTTCGGCTTCAGCTTGGCTTCGGCCTCGGCTTATTAGAAATTATGAAATAAACGTAGCCCTAAAGCGTAATTGCTGCGAAGTTGCTGTGGCTCTATTAGGCACGCGTGATTGGCAGCCAGCACAAGTGCAAGGCAGAAGGTATGTGAAGCACTGTGCGGAATTGTAATGCACTGCAATGATAAGTGCCAACTTCGATTTAGAAGTAGATTTACTCTTTAAAAGGCGGGCCCAATTATATGTTGCCCTCAGCGCAGATTAATGTTCATTAGAGCAAACGCAATTGCTGCAATTATGAGGTTCAGTTCCTGTTCGCTCTTCTTGACTTTTCTGGCTGAACGAGCGAGAGATTGCCTGCTATGTCGCTATGCCACCGCTGAGGACCCTTCTACGGCTGCTATCGGCAGGTGAAAGTCGTCCAGTGCAAATATTTAACCGAAGCGTACAAAAAGCAAAAAGACAAACTAGAACAGCACGACCGACAGTATCACGTTGGCTATTAGACATGAAGCTAACTTAAAAAAAACGCCAGCAGACCTTTCACAAAATTACCAAACAAAAGCATTAACAACATCCAACAATCCAATTGCCAAACGGTCTTCAAAAGCTCAGCCAGCCGCACGCCGCACAGCATCCAAGCAATTTAACACTATAATTTCATTTATAAATGGCTTCTCGTTACAGAATTTCTGTCGCCATAACTTTTCTAAGCAGCTTTCAAGTGTAAGTCAAACTTCTCTTGCTGCAGATTTGTTCACCCACCCACAACCGCTTAGAACCCGCAATTATTCCAAACTCTAAGCCGCCGTGTCGTGACGAATAGCAAGCGGATTTGCAGCAATGCTTGTTGTTGTTGTTTCTTCTATTGGCGTGCCACATTCTAATAATAAAATTGTCAACATGACTGCTTCTTATTATTATTAAAGTGCATGAAGCTAGGGCGAAAATAAATCAGCGATGAGCGCGCACCCAGCGAGCCAACGAAGAGCCCACAGAAGACTTACAACGCAACAAACTTGCTTCTTTGTGCACAATTCTTAAATGCACAATTCGTTCGTCCGCAACGTTTATCGCTCATCACGTCTATTGTCCGCGCGCACAAAGGCACGAAGCAAAGCAGCCACTCCACCGGCAGTTCACTCGCATGGTGGCACAATCAACAAAGCCTCAGTCGAGTGGCAAGGGGAGGCGGGGCCAGCCTGCAGTGCTTCAAAGGATTTGTGAGGTTCAATGGCGTCGGCTGGTCTTACAATCGGCGGCAGCCTCGTGGTGATGCTGGGTAACGTGAGACTTGCTCATGTGTCCATTGTTGCGAGTCGTAGGGTTTCTCGGATATTATAATTTTTTATCGATGCGCTTGCTTTGATTTACTTAGCACACGAAACATGAGTGCTTTGGTTTTCTCTTCTTTCCTTTCCTTTCCTTTCCTTTCCTTTCCCTTCCTTTCTGTTCCGTTCCTTTGCTTGGTTGCCTCGTTTGAGACAATGCGCCATAAACGCATGAAATTAAATGTTGTTATTTTTTAGCATTTTCTTTTCGATTTTGCTTTTATTTTTTTCCTTTGCAAAGCATGACCATTTATGTAAATGCTTTTCTTTTAGCAACTGTCGTGTGTCTGCCGCTGACGCTGCCGCTGCAACTGCATCAGTCAGCTTCGGTTCGCATTTGGCTTAGCGCACCGTTAACTCTGTGACATAATAAATGCAACGGTGCTTTTTGCAGCAATAAGCCTCAAATACAATACGCATGTGCAGTCTGAAATGCTTTAGCCAATATTTGAACTACAAAGAACACGATCAAGTATTTTTCACGATTCAGTAATTTTCTAATCCTTTGGGCGCCTTGGGCATTTGTCTATGTGGAAGTTTAATGTAAGCCAATAACGGTTAACCCCAAAGTTCTGACCAGTCACAAACAATTGCTTGGAACACTTGTTAATTATTAACTATTTGGCAGAGCGACGGTGCGCTTTTGACTTTGCTGATTACTTGCTTAACTTGCTTTATTACAAAAGAGAGTTATACTTCAAACTTCAGTCTAAAAGACGAGGCGAAAGAATTCAATTATATTAAGTGTCTTGTGTAGATTTTTTAATTGAATAATAGAGACTAACTCGTCCGCTGTAATTCATATAGTGGAAGCATAAGCACGCGCAAGAGCCACCGATGTGTGATTCGTTGTTTATATGGATGAGTATATCATATACGCGAAGTACTTCAAGCTGAAAAATTATAGAACTTCCAAGTTTAAGAACAACGCGTGTTTTGGTTTATTTGTACGTCTGGTCAACTTCGTTGTCGTGGTCTGACAACAGCAGCAGCCATAATAAAACAGAAACATCATAACATAAACAACAACAACAGCAGCGAAACATCCACAACAACAACAAGCAGAATGGAATATACATACATACTACACACACGTTTACACATACATCGTCTTCTCATGCGCACTGGTCTGGAACTGAACCAAGTAAAGTTGTTCCTGTAACGCCTTTGGCACTAAAACTCTTTGCTATTTCTTTTATTTTCTTTTCTTTTCTCTTCTTCTCTTATTTTTTATTCTTTTTAAGTTTTTTTGTGTGAATTTTGTTTTTTTTTTGGTTTGGTTTGCTTTTGAACGCTGGCAATCTTTGTTGTTATGATTGCATGGGCTGAATCAGTGTGGCTGATTCACTTTTGATATACTTCACCCATATGGATGAGTACATATTTATGTACGTGAGCATGTGCCTCCATATTGTATAACGTACATGTGTTTTCGCTGTTGTTAGCTTGCTTACTTGGGATCTAGTTACATGCAGATTCATTCTTTCTCTCTTACTTGTTGCTACGGCTGGATCATACCATATCTAGCAGATGTATCTGAAATGTCATATTGACGAAATACTTAACAAAAGACGAACCTAAGTTGCGCATTATTAATTAATTATATATTATGTAAAATCATATTGGGTAGCATTCAATTAATCTGGCATCAGTGTCGACCCGGAACATGCCAATTAATAATTTAGTTGACATTCGCATGTTCAGCTCAGCTCACTCATCCTGAGTTAATGTATTTCTACAGAAAAGATACAGGAGGAGTTTCAAGAAATAATAAAGAAATAAATGAACCAGCAAGAAGCAATACCAAACAGCTAACGGTCCTTAGTTTGTACTTATTGTACTTTTCTGGGATAGGCTACGTTCATAGAATGTAGAAGGTGTTGTATTCAAAGTTATTTGAAACAAACTTTCTTAGAGTGAAAGGGTTGGGCTAATGTCTTAAGGCTTCATTTTTGTGGAAACTAAAACGAATAACAAACCATGAAATAAAGTAGATAAATCTTCATTAAACAAACAACTGAGTTTGCAAAATTAACAGCAAAAAATTCTATTCTGATTGTTTCCGCTTTTCCTATACCAAGTATTCGAAGTTTCCTCATCCGCTTGAACTTGGCTGGCATTTATGTGAATTCGATTAAAGATTGCCGTGCTCGGTGCTGATTGCATGTAGTCACGTCACATCATGTCAACGCGTCGTACAAAGCGTAACAGTTGCTGGCAGTTAACGTTTGGCATAGTAAAAACCCTTTTAGTGTTGGATAGCAGCAGCTAATGAAGATCATTAGTACGTTAGCAGCAGTCAAGCAGCAGACGAACCGAACCCATGTGCAAACGGCCGAGGCAGTAGCATCGTTAGGCGAGCTGCGGCTGCTGTGTCTGCTGTGGCAGTGGCTGATGGCTTTGTCAACAACAACAACAACAGAAACAACGGCAGCAGCAACAGCAAACTGAAGCAGAACAACCGTAATTTCTGAAAAAGAATTACCGTGAAGATTTTCACTCATTCCAAATGCAACCTACATTCTTCTCGGGTCTCCCTTTGTCGCACTCGCCCTTTGCTCTTAGCTTTGAGTTGCGCAAAGACTGTCCGTCGTTGTCGTTGACTTTGACTTTGTGGCTGTCGCCTGCAAGCTGAACTTTGTTTTCTCTGCTAAGCTAACATCATACTGTGACCATTGTAACGGATTTGATTGGACCGTGCATGCTGATGTTTTCATGCTGCCTGTTGCGCTGCTTCGCTTCGTTTTACTTAAGATTGTTTTGTTGATGTTACGAGTCTGTTTTTTTTTTAATTTTGTTTTTTGCTCTTAGCTGCTGTCAGCTATTAACAGTTAAATAGTTTCTTTACATTATTAACATGCTACCTAAATGTTGATTTTGTTGTTGTTGTGGTTATGCGATAACGCAATAAATTTCTTTACATTTTATCTTCCGTTTTTTCTTGTATGTGTAATATAATATAATTGTAATTTTTTTTATAAATACAAATTTTATTACTCTACAATTACTGTGCGGCAATATAAAAAGAAAGTAAACTCACGCGATTGAGACATGAAAATATGTAACTTGGACAAGTTTGCTTCCTAAGTCTTTTGTTTTCGTTTCTATTAAATCTGGCATTTCAATTGCAATATATAGTTTTATAACTATAACATTTGCAATGAATGGCAAAAAAGAATTTCCTGGCGAATGCTGCTAAATAATAGAGAGGCCTATTGTTAGACAAGTGCAGAGCCCATGGGAAGCATATACACATGTGTTCCATAAGCCGTAATGGAGTGTTAATTTACAATTTATACTCCTTTAAAGCCCCATAAAATATTGAATTCCACCTTTGAAATGTTTCGTGTTTACAAGCTTTTGTTACTCTTGGAATTTGAGTGTGCTCCTACCAAAGCCACGCATACTTGTACCCAAAATATACCGAAACTCGTAAATCGCTTGATTAAGTTAATATTTAGCAACATAGTGAGCTTTACTGTTAGGCCAAGATCAACTGGCAACAAACGAGTGTACACACATAACTAATTTTGTTTATGGGAATGCCAAGGCATATGCAAAGCTCGGGGGAAATAAGGAAATGTTCTGCGCCTGTCTCACCTGATGTTTTTGTTGTTGTTTCAGTAGTTTGTCGTAGAAACAAAGTACACAAACATGCTGCAATGCATCAAAGATTTTTTATTGTTGTGCACAGAACCACAGAACCGTTCTAGCTTGGACACTAAAATAAAAGCAAAACCTCGACACAAAATGCCCAAAGAACGGCAACTTACAGCAAACGATCCAACGGCAAAGTAATGCGACCAGCATTGCAGCAAATAAACAAAAAAGAAAAAAAAAATGAAAAAAGAAGATAAAAGATAAAAAGAAAACGACTTCACACAAGGAAAACACTTATTAAAATTTATCATTTGCTATTGGGAGAAAGAAAAACACACGGCCGCAACTGCAACTTGCACCAAAAGTGCCGCAAAACCACAAATTGCGTTGCATCGTCAAGTAAAACGCAGAGTCGCGGCAGGCAGTGAAGAAGAAGCCGAAGGCGAGACAGACGCTGAGTAAATAGCAGCAGCGACCGTGTCTGCATATTTAAAACAATGTGCCAGCAGCTCCCGCATTTCTACCACTTTTTACATTCATTTTGCATTTCTTTTTGTCTTTTTTTTTTGTGTCTGTTATTTGTTAAAAGTTATTCGACTTTGCCACTAATGAGTTATGCATGCAAGCCAAGAAGAGCACCTACTTGGCTAATATGATTTGCACTATTCTAAGTATACGCTCCGTATATATGCACTGCACACACTGGCTTACGTTTATTACCTCTGCTAAGTGTTTCGTGGATACTTTTGTACAACTTCTTCAAAAAGTCACCATTCTCACAAATAACGCTTGTCCTTTTACGGTTTGGTTTTGTGTACACACAACAGTTTTAATGCACAAATGTTTTACAACCTCCCGACTTGAGGTGCAGATATTTCTTTACTTTTTTCGTTCTAAACGCGTCGCGTTCTGGCTCCCAACTGAAGTGCTGTTGCTTGGAGCAGATGCTTTTAAGAAAAGTCAAAGAAAGTTGGTTTAGAGCAGTCGTCAGTAATTGAATGCTCTCAAGTCAAACGCAGGCAAATGAGAATTTGAGAGAGAATTTTTACCGTGTGCTATGTGGAGTCAGAATTGCTTTTTTAACAAAGAATGCGTATGAAATATTAACTGATATTATGTGACGATAACAGATAAAATATAAACAAACTTTTATAAATAAGTACAAAAATTCATTACTCTATTGGTATAAAGTTCATATATTTGTTTATATTATTGTAACTAAATCATTAATTTTTACACTTTTGTTCAACACTTTAAAACTATAAATAAGACCGGTAATAAGGATTCAAAAATTGTTGATAAAGAAAGCAGTATTAAACACAGAAAAAAATCAGAATATGAAGAAAACACGGGAAGTATATATCCAGAATGAAATCTTTTGATGTTTTCCTCATTATTTTCATTTTAATTTGACACGTATTAGTTGGAAGCGTCCTCAGGGTCAATCTTTAAAAGAAAGTTATTAGTCGGTTTGATAATTTAAGCTAAATCGCCTAAAATATACAGCTTTTGTTAAAAGCTTTAATTAAAGCAATCGCATAAAGAAAAGCTTTCTTAAATTGGTCCGTGTCTATGCTAAATCAGATTGTGAGCGAAAAACGTATAACACCTTGCGGCCCTGGAAATTTGGCCTGGTCATGTGTTTAACAAACATGGTTGCATATCAATATTGGGGCATTTAAAAAGTACATGCGGTTTTTTGGTGTTGATTTCAAAAGCCCAGATGACCGAAAAATCAGAAAGATGTGGTGATTGTGAAAATTCCTCTCGCGGCCATATTGCAATCAAGAGTTCGGGTTGTGACACGGTCACAACTGGCGTTGTAGATCGCGGTTGCTTTCGCATATTTCCAGAACTTCACTCTGTCAGAGTGTGTATTTACATTTTAACATTTCTTTTTATGCACACTCGTGCCGGCCCACAAAATGACATTGGAATATAGAAGGAGTAACATATATTGCATGAATAAAAAGGAAGAGGTTCGTGCTCTAGAAGCCCTGTTCCTCTTTAACAACACTGGAACAGTAGTGAACAAGGTCAAATCAGCTCTCCTAAGTTTCCCTGAACCCAAATCCTGGAAACTTGATAAAATTGACATTTCAACGTCGTAAATTATAAATTTCATCGTCGAACTCATCGATTAGCTAACGGATCTTAATAAGTAGGCTAGTATATCAAAAACTAAAATGAATTGATAATTTCCCAACTAGAATAAAATTGTCAACTGTTGAAGTGTGCTAGCGAGGCTGAAACACGATTTAACTAGCAAACGAACTTTTACAATAATCATTTGGCAAACAAAAAGTACGAGTATAAGTGTGAAATTGAAAAAAGTTAACATTTTTTTAGACAAGTTTTCAGCTATATTTTTAAAAATATATATTAAGTAGGCAGAAAAAGAAATAACACGAAATAGAAAAAGGAAATAAAAACTGGTAGCAAAAATAGAAAACAAAGACGAATTCAGCACTTAGACTGTCTTCAATTTTTTGAAAGCGCACAAAGTTTGCCTCCTCGCAGATTTACACTGCAAGGCGAAACTTTTCTGTTTTCACTTGCACATTTTCCGCATGAGATATAGGAGTACTTTTTACACTACGTTTACCGCCATCCTTACCTACTTATGCATTACGCCAAACGACTGTGGGCTTGATTTACCTCACATTGCTTAAAGTTGCGAAAGAGCCGAAATAAATTCGACTGTATTTACTTTGTTTTCCTAATTAGCACTTTTAGCTGAAGAAGCTGTGGAAGTAGTATTAAATTCATGTAATGGAGGATTAACGCATTTGGTTCACTTTTTACAGTAAAATATTTTACATGATGTAATTATTTGTTATGGATTTTTGACACTTCTTAAAGCAGTAATCTTAACAAGTATGCATTTCTGTAACGGAAACAAGCAAAAAGATGATAATAAATGACTGGTACTGCCTGTCGCTCGAAAGTCAAGCGAATTTTTGTAGGTCCGTTCGTTGTTTAACAATGGAAATTACTTTGGCACGACTATAAATACGTTTTTTTACGCTGAGAGTTTTAGATTAAATACTTTCAGTAATCAATGAAATACTTGAAATATTTAATTTTGTAAATCTTTTTCATATTTAAGACAAATTTCGATGACCTTATCGTTAATCGTTTCCTTAACTTTGTTGGAAAATATAAAGTCCAAATGGCCCCAACTTGGTTCCTCGATCACATCGAATATTTTTAGATTGGGTAGAAGTTCTGGAAGTCGCTGATTATCTTTTATATTGGCAGAATCATCCGAAAGGCCAATGTATAGGTAGACATCCGTCGTGACTTTACTAACTTCGTAAGCGGGCGGTACTTCCTGATTATAGTATTTCAGATTTTTTTTAACGCCATAATCATATCTTCGAAAATCATTTGAGAGGTGGCTTTGAAGAAAATGTATGCCCTGATTGGATGAAATGCCGGCTGGATGTGTTTCGGCCAAAGATGACAGTAGCGTCTTAAAGTAAATGAAAGAAGTTGTCAAATGTACAAAGCATCAGCACTTAAGCGAACTCACAACATTCAAAGATGTATTGTCTTGACCGGCCCACAGGAAAAACAACGTGCGGCAGTACTCTGGAAACTTGGGATTACCACCACACGCCGTGTCCACAAAGCGTTGTATCAAACGGTTCTGAGGTAGAAACACTTGATTTTCAAGCATTGCGGCAGCTGTGCCAGGAGCACCGAAGATGGGCGACAACGAGGTGATAAACGCTTCAGTAGCGTTGCCCAAGTAAACAACTGGAGCCAGCATATGCGCCGTCTTTATCTTAGCATTGTACTCTGGCGAGAAGGAAGCCATAACGAAGAACACAGTGGTGCCCTGTGAGTGTCCGACATAATGCAATGACGTTTCGCCCGTCTCAGCTAATATGTAATCAATCATGTCGGGCAGATCGATTGCCCCGATTTCATGCCAACTGAATTGCCAAAAGTTCGGGTGATTTAGGCGTATTTTCGTATTGTTGCGTGAATAAATATTGCCACGTGCATTACCGAGCCACACGTCGTAACCAGCATCGACAAAGTTGTACGCCAAAGCGTCATCGGGTCCATTCAACAGAAAACAATCCGAACAACTGAAGAGCCCGTGCTGTATTAACACAACAGGCCTTTGCTCCTTTTCATTGTTGAGCTTAGGCGAGAACGGTATGCGGAATACATTCAGCACATAGCCATCGGACGTCTCTACAAAGTGGGACTCTGCAGGATACCCATGCTCGCGTATGCGTTCCTCGGAGGTTTTAACCCGTTTAAAAGGAATATCGATGTAGGGATCATAATCCTCGTACTCTGCAGCTGCCCAAGCCAATGCAATGATTATTAAGATCGTCCGATGCATATCGCACGTGCGTGTATCTAAACGGTTCCACAATAACTGGTTTGCGCAATTTTTGCGGTTTACTCTAAGCCTACAGCTAATCTAATCATTTCCAGCCAGGTGGAGTGTTTATACAGAAAGGTAATGCATTTCAGGTAATCTTTAGAAACATCTTAGCAAGTTCGAAAAAAGAATCACGATTAGAAGATTTATGATTCCCTTTCATGAGTTGCGTCGATTGTTGGTTGCTTTAACTTATCGATATGGCTCGTGTGGCTGGTTAAATTATTGGATGGAAGATATAACGAAAACACAGTTAAATTTATAAAATTAGTTATTTTTCTGATAAGCGCTTATCAAGAGGCAGTCCACACAATTCAAAATAATCGATATTTTGGGCGGCAGAATTTGAATTCGTTTTTATTTTGTTTCTCCTTTTTTCCAACATCAAAATTGTGACAAGGCAGTACGGTAAATCAGAATCTATTAGATTATTATATAATTTCACTCATCTGCAAGAAATTGCCAAAAAGAGACGAGTGAGGTTTAAGGCAAGGAATTCACATAGAAGAACTCAAGCTAAAGCAGGAAAATGTTTCTTTTTTGTTCTTGTTGTTGTTGTTCGTTTGTCCATTTATTGTCGTTTGAGGCGTTATCTGCCCTGCAATGCACATAAGGCGGGTCCTGCCACAGCGCAGCGCATCACTTCAGCACTTCTCCAGCGAAAAAAACTTCTTTCACTGATCTTCTTGATTTTTCAAATTGCTTTTGGCGTTTTTTTGTTTAATTTTTCTTATTATTGTCCACCGGTTTCTCGGTAATTGAGTATTTGTTGTGTTTTTTTTTTTGCCTTCTATTTATATATTTTTTTTTCTTATTTTTTTTGTTTCTCTTATTTCTCGGTTTGACGTTACAAGAAAAAAAAAAAAAGAAGAACTCAATTTTAAAAATAGATTTTCAAATGCAGCATTCTGTTTCTTTTAACTTGTATTGCTCCGAATTCAATGCTGAACGGTTTCATTCAAATTTAATACAACGCAATGCGTTTTCATTTCGTTTGTTTTCAAATTACGTGATGAGCGCTTTAGGAGAAATGAAAAAAACCAAAGCAATTTCTTTTCATTTGACTTGGAGTGAAGTCGATGTAAACTTTTCACGCTTTGCACACGTCCCAAATTCAATTAAGCGCTTGGTTTTCTTCACTCTTCCTAGCTACGGATTTCTGGCTTTCTGGTTTTGTGGATGTTGCAACTGATGTCATAATTGATTGCTCAAAAGTTCGCTAAGACTGCAAGTTATTCGCCGAACAATGAACGCCCAACGACGATGAACAGCGTGTCATACTCGTATGTTGCGAATCGTTTACCTTAAACAAAGCGAAGGCGTGGAAGCGTTTAGCAACTGTTAAGTCAAAGTCGTGACTTATCGCAATTAAACGCCAACCCAGCTGCCTTTTGAAGAGTCAGAGTCAGTCAAAAACCAGCCGAATGCCGCACATTGCCACAGTTGACGCTTGGCAAACACCTTGCGACACACGCCTTGATGGCCGTGCAGCAGGGCCAAGGGTCTGCCACTGGAGTGCGGTGCAAAGTCAAAATACTACTTTAACATATGCTTAAGCAGCTCTGAGCAGCGTTGAGCAGAGTGGATATGGGCTGCTGGCCTTGTTGTGTTCTGTTGTCTTGTGTGGGGTCGTGTCAGTCAGACAAGTTTACTGTCGTCTGCGGGTGTGCAGCGTGTGCCCTGCCACTTGCCACTTGCTACTTGTGTAGCGCATCGATTAGCTGCACGTCTGTGTGGGTACGCAGTTTAAAGACAAAAACTCTTAAATAAATTTTAATTTGCAAATATGCAATTCATAATAAGCCGTTGTGGCTTGGGTTGTTGGCATCAGTGCAGATAAGTATGCAAAATTGCCACTCACACTCAATATTTCAACAGTTCGCACTGACAACGGCACGAGCTCAGTAAATTGTGTGAAATATTGCCTCGCAGTCGCGTACTCCCTGCCCTTCTGTGCTCAATTGCACTGGATAAATGT
>JBAMBQ010002162.1:0-22445 GCA_037044495.1 Stegana nigrithorax
AGGCCGTTGCTCCTTAGCCAGTTCCTGATGGTCTCTATTGCGCCGTTGCTTATCCTTTCGACCTCGTTTATATGCTTGGCAACGACCACCAAGGCAATGTCGTCCGCAAATCCTATTAGAGTGGCCCCCGTTGGTAGTTTCAGGTGGAGCACCCCGTCATACATTAGGTTCCATAGAAGCGGTCCCAGTACCGATCCCTGCGGGACGCCTCCTGTGACCTTGTATGTCTTCTCTCCGACGTCGCTGTCAAACTTGAGTAGTCTATTGCTAAAGTAGTCGCTGATGATCATTTTTAGGTATTCCGGAGTCCCCCGGTTCCTCAGAGCCCCAAGTATACTCTGCCAATTTACCGAGTTGAAAGCATTTTGGACGTCCAGCGTAGTCACCATGCAGTACTTTTTAGTTCCCCCTTTCCAGCGAGTGCCGGCTATCGCCTCCGTTGCAATTTTGTTCACCTTATGTATTGCATCGATAGTGGATCGCCTCTTGCGGAACCCAAATTGCATGCTTGACAGCTGGCTGCTAGCCTCAAGGTGTGCCTCCAGCCTGTTAGCGATCAGTCTTTCAAAGATTTTCCCTATTGTGTCCAGCATACACACGTGTGTGCTTACGTGTATGTGTGTGTTTGCGTGTGTGTGTGCGTGTGTGTGTGTGGTTGTGTGGGTTTGCGTGCGACACAGGCAAAGTTTAAACAGCTGCCCGAACTGCGTGCCTGTGTTTAAATAGCATTACAAAGGGCTAAGCGGCGTCAACTGATAATGGCGCTTATCAGAGCGGATAACACTTAAAAATAACACACAGACACGGACACGGTCATGGACACGTACATGGACATGGACACGTCCATGATCACAGGGACAATATACATGGCACGGACCGTCGCATAACTGTAAACATAGCGGATAGCCGCAGAAATACGCTGACACCAGCATAAACATGTGCAAATATGCAAATAAATACAACAAATCGACCGTCCCTGGTCCATGTGTTTGTCGTCCGATGCGTGTGTGCTGTAGCTTGGATGACACAGGGTTATGCCAAAAGGTTTAGGTGGCAGTTAAGGCGTCGCTGGCTTATCCACAATGAAATTGGCGCAGACTCGCACACGCACAAACAAATCAACGTTGATGTGGCTACCAAATGTTGTCCTTGTTAAGACAAACTCACAGCAGTGGTCACATGTAGAGTGACACCCGAATTAGTGGCAGCTGACACGACGTTAACTGCGATTCCCACATCTCATCGACTCTGAGATAACTTTGATGCGTACGGTTTGAAACAGCATTGCTGTTTTTATAGATCCCATCATCCCATCCTCCCTAAGCAGTGGACGATTTCAAATGTGAATAAAATCTTTTTAAAAATCTTGTACTTATTATTATTCATTAGATTGGGAGTATTAGGTAAGGTACCTTGCCAAAAGGAACGATTAAGCTGAAAAGCCTGCTGCAGTCTGCCATTTTAATCGCTTAGTTAAGTTTGAGTTTACTCTGAGTGCGTAATTATTCAGGTGTGCAATACTGTAAGAATTGAACTATGTGTACGTACATACATACGTATACGTTTGAGAGAGTGAAATGTTGCACGAATATGCGAAAGCATATCGAAGGCCTGCAGCGTTTAAAACGACAACAACGATAAATGACAACAATAACAATAATAGCAACAACATACATAACAACAACAACAAAAACACCAACAACAACAACAACAATAATAACAATAGCATCACCAACAACAACAACTACGGAAACGAGAAGAAGTATAAGTAAAGCGTGTACGACATCATTGACATTCATTGGATTTTGTGGATATGCAAAATTTTGCAAAATTTCACCTGATGCCGTCTGATGGAAAGTGGAAAATGCTATTTTCTATTGGCGTTTCTTTCTATGCAAATGTGCTGGGCCCTCTGCTTACATATGTGCTCCACTGTGCCTCCTTGGGTGTGCCTGTGTTTATGTCTGTGACTGTGTGTGTGTGTGTGTGTGTGTGTGTGAGAGAGAGTGTTAAAGGCATCAATACTCGTGCATGGCAAGTGGAAAAAGTGACATAAATAAATAAGAAATGCTAAGCGCAGACGATGAGCGAAACGCTTTAAGTTGCTGCTGATGTCACGGCAATGTGGAAGATGTGGTTAGGCAACGAACACTTGAGAGCTGAGGATACTCGTGTCGCAGCTAACGTGTGGCAAGTGAGTGGTTATCGCTGTAGGTTGCCTATAAGCGATACAACGGGATTTTAAATAAAGCAATTTCCCCTGTGTAATCATTTCCGTTCTCGCTGTCAGACCGGAAGTGTCTGTAACAACCTAACAGACGTCGACATAGCCAGGCATCAGGCATACATAGGCAGCAGCTTGCGGCTGCCCTCACACTTGGCTAACAAATTGTCCAATAAAACAACAAGCGACCAAGCAGAAAACGAAAAAATAAAATAAAAAATAAAATATAAAAAAAAGTAAAGTCAGCCAAAGCCGAAAAAAGCGAGAAGAGAGCAACACGAAACAAACCAAAAGCCGGAAGAGCAGTCAAGTGACACCAACAACATGCCAGCGGGTAAGTGCCAGACAGTGTGGATAAGGGGTAGGGGGAGCGGTTGGTGGTTATGTTTGCGGTATTTTATGTGCGACTCACTTGTATCGACGACATTTGGCGCTGCCAACTTGTGTTTTGTGTTTGGTCGATTTGAGCCGCACTCGCATTCGCACGGATCGGTTACATTCTGCGCTGGCCGCCTGCCATGTATGTGTATGTATGTGTGTGTGTGTGTGTGTGAGTGTGTGTATGTTTGTGTACGTAACTTTATTAAAAAATTTATAACACCCTGAAAGATGACTCATTCCGTCTCACACACACACATACAAAAACACACACACAGAGAGAAGGGTATGCCATGCATGCATGCAGGAACCTGTACTGCACATGAAGTTGCCAATTGTTGTAGTTGTTGGTGTTGTGCTGCTGCTTTATGCATATTTAACTGCTTTGTGAGTGGGCCGCGCCGCAGCGTGCAGCCAGCAGATGGAAATCGATTACATTTACAATATTTGTGGTCGCCTGTCGCGGAGGCAGCAGTCTGCGGTCGATTACAGAGGCAGACCAATCGAAGTGACGCAAAGTGTGCGTTGTGTCCAAAGTGGGTGAGAGTGATAACTATTTCATGCACACATACATATACACATATTGTATATATATGCTTATGTGTGTCTGTGGGCTTTTCGGGAATGGCTTCATCACATTAAATTCGTGTGTCTTCACTTGGCACAACTTCATAATTCAAGCTCAAATATGCTATTTGTAGGACATGCCATGACATTCAAGACCCACAAACACACACGCACACACACACACATGATTAACATATGCCCAATTGTCCATGGATGGCCAAACCCAGTATTGCCACAGTGATTCTTTGTGTATACGCGTATGTGTGTGAGTGTGCTGCCTGCCTGCTGGCTTGCATGCCCAAAATGACACACACACACACACACACACAAACGTGCATATGCATGTACATCTTTTGGCCATTGTCTTTTGCTTGGCTGACCTTAATGACGCAGCAATCTGTCGTTGAGCTCATGAAATTAGGCCTTACTGCCTTCCGTTGCCGTCACCATCAACGTCGCCGTCTGCTGTGCCGCCCACGTTACCGCCCACAATTGTTTGGTTTTGTTTAGTTTGGTTTGGTTCGGTTTTGTTGTAAATTAGTTACACATTTCACAATCGCTCACACGCTCACTTGCCCATTTGCTGTCTCGCTCACTCGGTCAACCGTTTGTCGTCGTGCTTTTGCCTTCACACGATTTGGGCGCATAATGCAAGGTGATTTGTTAGATTGCCCAACTACACGGCGCCGCACGCTTTGCCTGCGTTTTGCGTTTGTTGCTTGGTGATGTCTGGGTCCCTGGTGACCAGGGTGAGCGCCAATTGGAGACCGCAAGCTTTTACCTGGAAATTCCACAATGGCTTTAACTGCTGCTGCTGCTGTTCCTGCCGCTGCTGCTGGTTTTGTTGCTGTTCTTTGTCTGCTTGTTCTTCTTCTTGCTGCTTCTGAGCCACATTTACATGCGATTTACGCTGAACTCTCATTTAAGATTTATTTAAAGCTTGCCAGTCCTGCCACACGTTCGCTCACACTCACATTCACACCCTCTAAATGCCCGCCCGCCCGACTGCCCATCTGCTGAGCCATTTGCTGTGTGCTCTGACGCAAATTTTGTGTTGCATACATTTCGGCGTTGATATGATAATTTGCTTTATTTAATGTCCAAGAAATTTGTCTGCCAACTCTGCTGTGTATTGTTTTAGTTGGGTATTTTTTTGTGCTCGTTCTTTGTTGGCGATACGCCTGACGGTGGCTCAGGTGCTTTGCATTGCTTTTGTTCCAGCTGCGTGTGTGTGTGTGTGCCATGCCTAAAAACCATCCAAAACAAAAACAAAATCCAACAAAAAAGAAAAAGAAATCATTTTAATCTGCTTTTGTTTTACTTTTTTGCTCTTCTCTGTTTTATTGTTTCATTTTATACCGTGCGCACTAGTGTGCAGCATTGTTGGCATTTTTCATTAGCTTGGTAAAATATTGTAAGGGAAAACCCCAACTTAAACTAGGTTCCTATAATTTGGCTAATTTTGTGTACTCCATAAGTTAATTTTTTATTCGCCTGCATCACTGATTTCATTTTTTTATCATAGCAGCCACGACAAAGTTTTTTGTTTGTTTGGAAAAGATTTGGTACTCAAAATCTTAGCAACACTATAACCAATATCATTTATTTCAAAACAATCAAAATTATACTCATACATAAGTACATGGTATTATTATTTATAGTTAGCTAAGGCTGTTCTTTTTTTTTATTTATATTATTTGTTCATTTTGCTTGAATAAGATTTCTCCATATATGATGGTGGGATTCACCTCTTAAATAAACTTTTCCGGTATCCTATCTCTTAAGTTGGAACCAACCCTACACATCCACAAAGTTTCATTAAAATCGGTTCGGTGGCTTCAGAGATTACCGTATTCCGACATCATGACACAGCAATTTTATAGATTAAGGTTATATGTGTCCACTGTCACCGACTCAATTGGATAACTTAACTGCATCTAAAGATTGGCTGATGTTTGTGCATATTTCCATAGTGGAGCTGAAATTTTGACATGAGAGATAAACAAACTTGACTATATCTTTGCTATCAGAATCCACACGAAAGAAAGCGAATCCTGAAGTAGAGGATTGCATAAGGTTAGCAAAGCCACTTTACGAAGTTTGGCGTTCGTATGTAAGCCCTATCCGTATGTCACATTTTTGCCTGGTATAAAAATATGTTTAAAGCCGAGTTCAGCGTGCCACTTGCGTATTGTTTGTTTTTCGTATTGTTAGCACAATGGCGTACACATGAAGGTCGCAAGTGCACGGCTTGAGAATGAAACGACATGGCAGAGGTGCCTGCTAACTAAATCGAAATAAATTAACCGCTAATGCCCGAAAAAAAGAGAAGACCAAGAAAGCAAAAACAATTACCGAAAACACAAAGCAAAGGTGTAAATGATGTGCAAGCATGCGTACGGCTGTTACGAAGGCTCCGCGGCTCGTCCTCTGTCGGGTTTGTCAGGAGCATTACGGACGCACCAAATAAAACAGATAACCGTATACGCACTTATTGTAATGCTCATACAATAAACCAAACTGAATGGCAGCCAAGTAGCATTTTTTTTTTCATTTTTGTATTTTTACTTTGATTACGTAGCAATTTCCAACTCCCAACAAACTTTTTAAGTGTTTAAAATCATAAAAAAAAAAAACAAAACACAACAACAAAACCATAATACGAATAATGGTTTGTTTGGGTAAGAATTTATTCAAATATTTGCAGTTGAGAACCTCTGCTTAGTTTCACATTTACAACAACAACAGCAAAAATCTTTCAAATAATACCACAAAAAAAAAAAAACCATGCCACAACGCTGCAAGATTCTCAAACAAATTACAAAAAAGAATTTAAAAAAAAATAAATATAAATGCAACAACAAGCAGCATAAGAACAACGACGACATTATTTTCACATCATTTAATTTAATGAAGAGCCAACGACAGTCAGCGACGTGTGTTTGTTGTTGCTGTTGTTGTAGTTGCAAAAGGGCACCTCCGACACTTTATAATGCTTCTGTAACTTTTTTTAACACGCCGAAACAAAACAAGAAAAACAAAAAAAAAAAAAAATAAGAGAAAGTTTTTTGTTTTCTGCCGTTTTTTTTTTGTTTGTTTGTTTTTCTTGTTGATTTTTTTTTTTTTTTTGTTAACAACAAGAGAGACCGCAACTTTGTTAGCAGCTAATAAAAACGACGCGTCTAGAAAACATTTCAATGCACTCCATACTCCCGAATCCCCACTAACCGCTGCCCATTCCACAGACCATTCATTTGCCCTACGCGCCACTTGCCGTCGACCACTTAAATCGCACAAATTGTGGCCGAGAAATTTATAGACATCGGCGGGTGGGGGAAAGAAGGATAACGTCGCGGAGCGCACGGGCCTCACCTGGCGCCCTAAGCACATGCTAAGGATGGCGGCCAGTTGTGTTAAATATAGCTGCCATCGTTCACGTTCTCGTCTTCGTCCCCGTCCAGGTCGTCAGTTCTTCCATTGTGTTTTTTTTTTGTTTTTGAACAACTTCAGGTGGCGCCTTCATACGTTTGTTGCCTGTGCTCGGCTGAGCTGTAATTATTTTAAGGATTTTGTATGCTAAATAGCGACACACTGTGAAATTGAAATAATGGCCTCATGTAAAGTTTCATCTAACAAATACACACACACACACACTAGCATGCACACTCTGTCTTTTGGTTTGCCCCATAGTCCTCAGCCTGTCTGTTTGACTGTCCATCTGTCCGTCTGTCGGTTCGTTTGTTTGACTATCTATTTGCTTGCCTATTCATCTCACATTCTACTCAGTGTCTGCTTGGCAAGTGCTGTGTATGTGTATGTGCGGTGTGTAGGCCAAGTGCTAAGTGAGGGAGTGGCCGTCATTGCATAATTACATTTTAATTGAGTGCCGCGTCGCATGTTTTGAAAATGTGTTAAAGCGAAGCCAAACGCACAGCGAAGGCAAACAACAAATAGAAAACTCTTTTTAAATTTGCTAATGACCCTATCAAAAGCATTAAAGCATTTAACATGTCCTGGTTACCAATCACAGGATGGTTGCAAGACATCACAGAAGACTGGCATAGCATTGACGAAAGTAAGTTCATTGCTGAAAATTATCTTTACACTTGCTTTTCGATTTAAACCTGAACTTATATATATTTGTATTTTATGCTTAAGCCTAGCAGCCAATGCTGTGCAGTGCAACGCTGTGCCAACTTAAAGAGGGCACTTGCTGTTGGACGCCCAAACTATGTTGTGTTGTATGTTGTGGGTGGCTAGGGTAGGGCTGTTGGCGTCAATCAATGCCATTCAATAGCGACAAACTGCCGGTCGAGGTGCCTCAAAGTGCCACAGTTCAGACTACGACAAATGAATTGTGAAAATGCGCGTCGAAAGCAAGGAAATAACATGAAAACAATAAAAAGTAGGCGAGAAGAAAAGTTTTACCTACAGTAGACAGCAACAACAACAACAACAACAACAAAAACAGCAACTACTTCGACATAACAATAAAACTTTTGCCAACACGACGATTGCGTTTGGCCACGACGTTTGCTTGGCTGGTGGGGTAGAAGGCAGGACGAAGGGGACAGGAGACAGAAGACCGGCGACAGGCGACGTCAGCACGAGAGTGCGAAAGTGAGTAGCGCAAATGAAGCCAAATGAAAATTCATAGATCGAGCTAAGCCCCCTGTCCACTGACCGCAGCACTTGTATGTGTGTGTGTGTGCGTGTGTGTGTTACGTTTTTTATTGCGGTGGCTTTCGTTTTTGTTTCTCGTTTATATTCTTTTTTGTTTTCAATCTGCCTTTGCACGCAGTTTGACTTTTATTATTTTAGTTGAGTTTCGTCCTGCCATCTTTATCATCGCTAACCACCAAACTAAACCCTGACCAGTTTGACTTGTCCACGGGCAAGTTGAACTCATGCCAAAGCACACACTGCCTGCGCTTATCGATGGACACGACTACAACACAGCACAGCACAGTACAGCACAGTAGAGTACAGCTCAGCTTCGTTTGCTTAGGTTTGCTTAGGTACGGTTCAGTTCGGTTCGGTTGGTTGGGTTCGTTTTAGTTCAGTTGACCTCTTGTTTGTCTACTTAGGTCAACTGACTTCCTACGCAAGAGCTTAGCTCTGCTACACCATCATAAAACTACTTCGCCTGCGTCTTCACTGCTCCTGCTCCTTCTGCTGCTATTGCTGCTGGCTGCTGTCCAACTAATTCATCAAATTTAGCTCAAAACTCAAGATTAATGACGTACGTGTGGTGTATTGCGAAACTTGGTGACTTGATGAAATTTATTATTTACACACATACACTCATACACATAAAAACACACACACATACACTTTATTACTGATGTTTTTGTTATTGTTATTGAAATAAAAAAAATAAAAAAGAAAAAAACTCATATACATCCACATATTAACAGGCACACACACATTCATTGCTCTCTATTTAGCCTTCACTATTTTTTTTTCATGGTTTCAGTCATTTTCTTTCTTGTAGGCTATTTTTTGGTTTTGTTTTGGATTGCTTTGGTTTTTACTTGGTACTGAGGTCATTTGTGTTTGGTTGAGGCTTCAACAAAGTCTCATAAAACTTTATGCAAAACTGATAAAAGTGAAGACCCAAAAAAAAAAAACCAAAAATAAATTATTTAAAAAAAGGTAACAAAAATCGGCAAAAAACAATAAAAACAGCCTTAGCCTGAATGCTTGTTGTTGTTGCTGTGGCAAGTGAACGATTGGCTGCAGTGTTGGCATTAATACAGTACCAAGTATCATTAATACAGTATCAGTGCTACAAAAACCGCAACAAAAACAGCATTAAAAGCCAATGCTTAAAGCCACATAATAATCAAACAAGTAGCAAATCATTTGTGGTTTTTAACAAGTTCTTTCAAAATCAAATCCATTCACAATGTTTACTCGTATTTCGTAATTCACATTCCATCAAAAAAATGCATTTACCTAAAAGTATGCAATGCAGTTACCATTAAAACCTCCAATGTAAAAAATGGTTTAGCAAAGCAAATTCAGTCTCTGAGTGTTATATTTACCAGAATCACAGTGAATCCTTATTAAATTACGCTTTAAGCACTAAAAGCAAAAAAAAAAAATATAATAATAAGTTTTATGTTTTTTTTCTTTCTTTTGACAAATAATTGCCATTAAAATTGCATGCAAGTGTAAATTATATTTTTAAGCGAATAAGATGACTCAAAAGAACATGAAAAATGGCAACCACTACGACAAATGAAAAAGAAGAGAAATAGGAAAAAAACGAAAAGTGTAAACACAAATAAAATAATCATAAAGGAAAATTAATTAAGAACCAAGTTCTATTCTGCGTTTAATGTTGCTGATGCGTCGTAATGCGGGCACGCGGTGCCTGATGCTGCGAAGGGGCATATGCCAACAGCGCCAGCTTCAAAAACAACAACAATAACAACCACAACTACAACAATAACAACAATGTGGGCAGCAACAACAATTACAATTACAATGACGCTTTACAATGCTTTTGGCCCTGTAAGGGATTTTCTTTTTCTATTTTTTAAATGCAAAATTTGCATTTGCTTTTGTGTTTTTATAAAGAATTTATTCCCACTAAGACGACAAATTGATGGGCAGTATATGTTAGGTGGTTCTTAACAGTAGCACAGGGTGTGCACAGGGTGTTGCATGCATATGACATGTACATTGCAGTTTGGGGCAATTGCAATGGCTTATGGACTATGCTTGAGCTTAGGGAAAGCAGTATCACCAGCAGCATCAGCAGCAGCAGCAGCAGGGACGGGGAAATAAGAAAATTACGAAAATGAAATTTTTCAACATATGCATTTCCACTTGGTCCTGTTTAATTACACTGTGCGGCCTTGGCTCGCTTGGCTCGCTTGGCTGTGGCTTGTCGAGCTGTTTGCGTTTATTTGCGGTGCCTGTTACTTTCCGCTGTGGCTACTGTGTATGTGTGCTTTTGTTGTTGTTGGCTGCGACCGCGTTAATAAAGTGAAAATTTGTTTGCCAGGACTAAGACTGTAATGAAGCCAAGCCAAGCCATAACAAGCCAACCCAAGCGAAAGCAGTATGCGCACACGCCCACCCCCATACACACACACACATGGTGATACTGACAATGGCGCATGTTGTACATGCGGGTGAACTGGTGGCCATTAACTGCGAAGTGCTTAAGGCAGTGGACACATAAGAAGTAGACGACGGCGGCGTGTGCTGCCGCTAGCCAACAAACATTTTAATTATGAATTGTTATTGCGCGGGTGCCACAAAAAACAAAAGCAAATCTCACCAAAAAGCAAAAAAAAAAATACTAGGAAAATATAGTCGAAGAGGAAACAAACAAATGAAAAGCCAAGAAGACGCATGCAAAGGAGGCAAACCGAAGCGTAAAAAATGGCAGCACGAAAAAGTAAATTGAATGCGCACAGAATGAAACAAAATGGCTGCGGTGGCGGTTACATGCGCTAAGTGAAAACGAAAAACGACACGCGAAAAACAAAAGGCGAAAAATGAAAAATGAAAATTAAAAAAAAAATAAAATAAAATAAAAAACACGAAAAACATTAAAACAGAAACAAAAAGAAAATACACAGCCCAAGTCCAGAAGAAAATAGGTTAAAGCTGAATTGTTGCCGAAGCGCCAAGCCGCAAACTGGAATACAAAGAATTTTGAAAATTTGCTGGCTTGGCAGTCAGCGGAAATAGTAACAAATATCCGAAACGAACCGAACCAACCCAAACTAAATGAACCCTGTGGGTGGCATGCGACGAATGGTGGCCGGCAACGCCGGCACAGGGTGCAGCATGACATGGTTCATAAGTGACATGTTAGCGGCAGCGGTCAAATGACTTTTGTGCGGTTTCATTCAAACAAATGCGAGAGCAAAGCACACAATACAGACCATACACAGTCGGCTCGCACACACACACACAATGCCCGCATACGTAGAGCTAATCACACAAATGGGGCCCACCAACAAACCCAACAAACTGCGTTCCGATGCACAGCCTTTGTTCCTGGTTGTGTGCGTGTGGGTTGCGAAAATTTTTCAATTTTATGGCTTCTGAATGAAGTGCGCTCAACCGGCAGTAAATGCCCAGCTAACCCTACAAGCGAACTAGTCCCGCACCCGGCTAACAGCTGCAACGGTTAACCAATTTATATGCCATATTTCCAGTGCAGCTCTCGCCGTGCCTCAACCCGCTTTGGCCACCTTCCCACCTTCCCACCTTCGCCCGGATCGTTCGCTTCATTCGTGGGCACGGCGGTTGGCTATTGAGGCTACTGCAGGCGTTGCAACATTGCTGCAGCCGTTCTTGTTCATTTTCGTTATTTTGCCATTGTTGTTGTTTTGATTCTTATTGTATATTTGCGTATGTGAGTGTGAGTGTGTGTGTATTCGTGAGGTTGGTTGCATTGTTGCTTTTTATATGATTTTTTTAGAACACTGCACTGACCTCCCCACCTACCGTTAGCCGTCGCCCGCCGCTCTCAGCCTGTCGCCGTCCGTAGCTACACCAAATGGTTACATTGACTTCAGTCAAAGATTAGTTTATAGTTTTTCGCATAAAATTCAATTTTTTGTTTTTCCTTGCTTTTTTGCTCGTTTACCATTGTAATTGTTGTTCCTATTGTTGTTGTTGTTACTATTATGTGCCACTTTCCGCTGCCAAATGTGTTTTGTGCGCCTGTGTAAACCTCATCTGGCATGCAAACTAATGCCATGTGTGGCAGCGTTAAAGTGAAACTGACATTGCCTGAGCTAAGTTTGAACATTATTTTCAATATTGAAAATGGCATTACACGTGCAGCACATGCCATTTGCCACTAAGCCATGTCGATGTGCAATGCGCACAGCAAAAGGAAAGCGTCGATGCTTAGCAGAAAATTGCAAAAACTCACATTTATGCTACATAAACTTATTTGCGATCATTTGCCATGCTTTAAGGCAACGAAATAAGAGTTTTATGTTTATTTGTTTATTATTTCAAGCCGATTTAGCAGCTGACACTACGTTATGATTAAATTGGCATCGTGTACTTAGTTTGTCAGCCAGCTGTGATAATTTCATATTGTTGACTAGAAAGGACATAAGATACGACTGAAACAAATGAGTCAAAGCACGCGAAATTTTGAGTTTGATCACAGGCGAGTGAAAGCAGACTGGTAGCTTTTTGCATGCTGTATGCATGCTCATTTAAAAGCACATGTGTCTCTGCCTGGTTTATTGTTTAATTTAAGGCTGCTAAGCCAGCCCAGAACGTTGCGAACTAATTGCCAATAATACACATGCGAGTATTGACTGTCATTGGCCAGCTGACTGGCACCGGCGGCATGTTTTCGACTTTGCTTCGTGTTAAGTTGTTTAGTTTATGGTTTCAGCGTTGGTGGCGCGCAGCGTCTGCAAGTTGCTGTAACCAATACCAACAACAACAATAACAACAGCAACAACGACAATGGAAACAACGAGCATGAAGTTTTATTTTTTTTTATATAGTTATTTTTTTTCCTTTTTGATTTAGCAGCAAGCCACAGCAGGCACTATTGATAACTTGTGTGGTTTTTCGATTAAAACCCGGCAAGCTTCGAACCCGACAACGTTGCTGTTATTATTTTGCTAATTGTTGTTGTTGTTGTTACCGATACGATATGCGAGTTTTTATCAGTGGAATTTGGATTTGTTGTGCGTCCGGCAGTTGGATCAGTCACAATAATGGTTTGGATTCTCTTCATCTGTCGTTGCATTAGTTTTTAAGACTTAAAGCAAATAGACAATCTTACAAAATTGAACAGTTATTGGAAGTACTGAATAAATAAATAATAGGGCAGACGGTTCAGACCGTCCCAACTCAATCCAACTACATTCCAGCTAAACCGATCCAATCTAATCCAACTCAGCAGAATACAACAACCCAATTTTATCTAACCCAAGCGCACAGTCGCCACGACGACAGTAATAAAGATGACGCTGATGACGATGATGATGATGATGGTGATGACAATGCTGACTATAAAGTTGCAGCTGTTGCTATTGCAGCTAAAGTACGCAGGCTGTGAAAAAACAAAAAAAGAAAGGAAATGTACAACTTGCCACGGCGAAGAAATTTATGCGGCTGGCAAACGCACGACAGCGTCGTCCTGTTCCATGCTCCATGAGCCTCGCGCCTTTCGCCTGGTTAGCTGGATTAGTGTAACATACGAGCGCATATTATGCAAATATTTATTTAATATGAACATTTTAAGGAAATGTAAATATGAAAAATAGAAAATCCACGAGAAACGGTAAACGTTAAACGAAAACGAAACCGAGGGCATTAGGCATAGGGCAAAGGGCAACAAAGAAATTGTCATGCCAAATATGGCGGCGCAGGGCTGAGCGCCTGCATAAAAAACTGACTGAGACCAGCTGCCAGCAGACTCTCGATGGCTCGTTGGCCCGTTGCTCATTGCTCATTGCTGTTGTTGCTGCTGTTGTTGTTGTTTCCGCAATGCTGCCGCATTCACACAGTTTAATGCTAAACGATAGAAAAACTGCACATCAGCGCAGAGCCAGGTGAAATGTGTGTGTGTGATTGTGTGTATGCGACGCTAGTGGGCGGGTAGCAAGTGGGCAGCTTGTGGGTGGCTTGCAGCCGCTGTAGTGGTGAGTGGTTTTGGCGCGCCGCGCACATTCAAATCACTTTAACATAATTTGCCAATAAAAATTCATTGAATTATTTTTTGATAGGTTTATTGGCGACACATTGCCGAAACAAAGTCGCAGCCAATTTGTGCTAAACAGCAACAATACACAATAACAACAAAAACAACAACAACAATACCTAACATAGGACATAGGACAAATGCTGCTTATGCGGATAATATGAACGATGCATACGAAATATTATTACCAACTTAGTTACATAAATGATAATCATTGGCAATGTCATTATTGTTGTTATTGTTGTTGCATATCGGCAACTAGCGACAGCATCAGCATCAACACCAACGACAGCGACAACACGATGTGTGTTATTAAACATATTTCCGGCCAGCTGCTTAGGCTACGCATATGAATTGATATGCGACAATGGTCACACATAAACGATGTGGCACATCAGAAGAAAAAAAAAAAACTCAATACACTACAACAACAACACTAAAAAGTAAACAATACAAAATGTAACAGTCGTACGAATAATAGGAATAACAACAACAATAAAAACAACACTAGCAAAAACAGTTGGGCGCCGGGGCTTAGATTAAGCAATCGCTTGGGCCAAAGCGTCAGTCGGCATTCGCCAGTCGGCAGTCGGCAACGCACGTAACGGGATCTTTTTCATTTTGGTGCACATTTAAGTAATCTCATAAAATAAATGTTTGCTTGTACGACACTAGGCCGCTTGCTCACACACTCACTCTCCCACACACACACCACAGTCAGCAGAAGCAGCCGCAGCATGAGCAGCAGCCACAGCAACACCAACACCGACATCAAGAACACCATTGGCTAGGAATATGTTGTTATGCCGTTTGCGTGCCCATCCTTTTTTTAGCTACGATTTCGTATGGGTGTCCTTTTATTTATGCAATCAATAAAGTTGAAAATGTCTTAGGCAATGCTGCCATATCGAAATATTTAAGCCAAATGCCAACATCGAAGGTGAAGTAATGCTGAGGTAGTTTTGTATTTTTCTAGCTTTTCCTCATTTCTGTTCGAATTTTTATTTTTTGTTTGTCATTTTTTTTTCTCAAATCCTTTTTTTCTCATACCATATTATTGCTGTTGTTGTTGCCTTTTTTGTAGGTTTTTATTTTTGTTTTTATGTGTGCAAGAATTATGTCATTCATAAAATGGCAACAACAATAACAACAACAGAATAGCAAGTGTTGATAGGTAGCTGCGTCATATATAAACTGTGTGACATTTTCCTTACTTCCTGCTGACTTGATTTGATTGGAAATCGCTTGTTTGTTTTTTGCTTTCCTTTTTTTTTGTTTTTCTGCTTACTCGTTTTTTTTATAAATTGCTTCTAGCACAGTGGGCAGCTATGCTTGATTCGTTGTAATGATCTCTTCTAAGCGATAGCCAAGAAAGAAGTCAAGCTACGTTTTTATTGCATAATTTTGCGAGCAATTCTCTTGCTTTAGGACTAAACGAGCGGTAAATACTTGAATCTGATTTTTGTCGACCCTAGAAATTTTCTGACTTGTGAGATGCAAGAACTGGTGTGGATTTTACCGTCTTTGAAGAAATAGATAAGCATGACACATATTCCACAAATTTTTTTCTTATTTTAATGGTCAAACCAATTGTTTGAAATTAAATTAAATGAAATACTAAATGTTGTCTGTTTTTTAAGAACATCAAGGCATAATCGGTGAAGTTGGAAACTAACGTAAACTGCTGTCACATATTATAGCAATTATGACCACTGTGCAGTGGGTGACTGACGTGTGGAAATACCACTTTAATGCTTATATCAACACCTTTCTTTTGCCGTAATCACTTAAATAAACTAAACATACACAGCACACACTCAAACACACACACACACACACACATACACAGAGACACATTCAATACAAACCGACAAGAGGGATTACGTTGGCCAACGTTTAGCAGCAATCACTTGTGCTGCCATTCGGTCGGTTTGTCTGCCTGTCCGTCTGTCTGTCTATCGTTCGTTCGTACGGTAAATGCTGTCAACTAAAACCACATCAAGTGACTTATGTGCCTATTTACAAACAAGCGATAAATTTACTGACAAAATGTTAAAATCCCTTTTTAACCCAAAGAAGATGATGACTAAGACGCAGCCCGTTTATATTGAAGGATAGAAGTAGATCAGGACGAACGGCGAACGAAGAACGAATAACGACGAACACAATGTTGTTGTTGACGACGAAGGTGTTGCACGGTGGCAAACGGCAGTGCAATCAATTCAGACAGTGACAATAACAACAACAACAATAACTACAACATAAACAATAACAACAACAATAAATGCCATGCAAAGGCAAAATCCAATCCAATCCAATCCAAATAAACCAAACCAAACTAAACAACAGAACCAAATCTAACCTAACCGAACCGAAACTGAACCAAACCAAACCAAACCAAAACCCACAAACCAAGCAAATCCAAGCACAGCCCAAACCAATTGAATGCGGCAGCCTGTCACCTGTGCGACAAGTCAAATTGGGCGACTAACTGTGTGAGGGTGTGTGTGTGTGTGTGTGTGTGTGTGTGTGAGTGTGGGAGCAGCTGAATAACTCACCGAGTGACTGAGTGAGTATATGAAACCTACATGAGTTCGCACGCCCACAAAACGCTTTGCCTCGTGCTGACTGTGTGCGGGCGGGTGTGTGTTTGTGTGTATGTGTGTGCCTGCCTGCGGTCTGAGGTCGTCATCAAATCAATGCTTGTGTAAGTGAAAATCTGTGCAAAACGCTTACCGACTGCCACCACCCAATGCCGTCCATGGCTAACCTCGCTACCGCAAAGCCAGGCTGCCAGGATGCCTTGCCATGCCCTGCCACGCTGCCATGCTGACTGCCTGTCATCTGTCGGTGGTCGTATAATATTAATAAAGCAGAAATTGACAGATTCAGAATGACAAATTTGTCGTCGAGCCTGATAAATGATATGAAATCTTAAGAAAAATATTGTTGCGAAAAATTTCGCACGATTGCAAAAGAAAGCGACCCAACAGCGGAACAGCAGCGCAACAGAGCAGCAAAAATAAATATTGATAGCAGCTGCGGTGAGCAGTTAACTTTGAACAAGCAAAAAATGTAAAAAAAAAAACAAAAAACAAAATAAAAAATAAAATAAAATGAGAAAAAAAAGAAGATGCTGCAGAACAAAATGCAGAAGCCCTTGAGTGTAAAAAAATCAAATCGGTCCCACATGAGAACGTAATCAAAGTCAGCGCACAAGCTGGCTTAGGGCTGCCAACTTGCATGGGAAATTTTTGCGTATAATGTGCAGCAATTTTTAAGTTCCGAAAGCATTTTGGTTTTTTGGAATTTGTGAGCGCCTACACAGATGCGCAATAGTCGTACATGGCACTTCAGGCACAAATTTCAGCCTTCCATGGCTACCTCATGCCAATACTGCCTCCAGCTGCCTGCCATACGCATGCGAGGCAGAGTGCTGAGTCGTTCTTGACTTGATTTCTTGCCAAGTGCAATTTCGAGATGTAACTGATGACGTTCGTTAGTCAACGCTCGATGATGGCGGTGTGCCATCAGGCGGCGCTGCAGCGTTGTTCCAGCAGACGACATACCTGCAGATAACTTCCTGCACTTTCTCCATCTCGCTCTTTCTCTCTCTCTCTCGCATATTGTGTGTAGCAAACTCTCTAACACTCGGTAGCTCATTTGCCGCTGCTTGACATCAATCTCTGCCTCAGTCAAGCGCATTCTTGTCACACCGTTGCTCTTCCATTGTACACCAGAGCAAAAGCCATCTTCGGCTGCCACATCCGTCTGGCCAATGCGGCGGCAGCATAGTCAGGCCACTCAGCTGGAGCAGCCTCGCTACGGTTCACTTTGGTTGCTCTGGCTTGGTGTGGCTTCGCTCGGCATGTGTCAGTTTTTACTGTAACATTTAGTGGCATTTTTTCTGTGGTTACCATGAAAAATACAATAAGATGAAGATGAAAGACACCTGCCTGGAATTTTTCGTCATTTTGGCAACGGAAACGTTGCCGCCACCGCAGCTTGCAGCGAGCTTATGCATCTTTCACTTGCTTGGGTGTATGTGGGTGCTACAACGACTTAAAATTCAATTTGTTTGCCATGATTTACTGTAATTTAAGCGTCCAAGTCGGCGACTGCTGTATGCACTTCCTATTTGCCGTACTACCTTTGTCATGTGTTTCTTGCTAAGCCACAAAAAGAAAAAAATTAAATCAAAAACAAAACAGAGGTAGAAAAACCTTCAGCATTCGAAGTGGATTTTATTTGAGCGTCTGCTTAAAAGGTAGACAAGCCAAAGCGATTTCATGCCATTACATCGATGTGGTTCTTAACATTCAATTTGTATGCATGTTCGCTTGGCATGTGTCTCAGACCGTGCGAGTGCAGTGCAGATCGCCATCCATTTAAGATTTCCAGACAAGATTCTCACATGACAATATGCCGTGGGCTAATGGACTCGTCGCACTTACTTACTGTGTGCATTGTAGATTATCACACCGATGAGATGACCTTTATCTTAGTTTGTCCTTCCAAAGGGTCTCATCTTATTTCCATCGCAACGCAGAATACAAGTTTTTGCGGTTCTCTTTTTTAAGTGGGAAATTCCACTTTGATTAAGTATATTCCACAATCCACAGCCATTTTGCACAACTTCCACGCATGTTCAAAAGTTTCAATTTTCAAAACAAGCTCATAACTCTTTAAGCAGCTTCTGTCTGCATAGCTGGATCTCTCACTGTCTCGAACTATGCTTCACATTCTAATATTATACGCTGCTGCAATTCGTTCATCTTCCACTGCATTGCGTATGTCCATACTGACTTAGTCACGTTCGGTTAATATTCAGACTCCGTATCGCAGAATTCTCTATGTCCTTTCAATGCAGCTCTGCTTACTCACATCTATGCGTTTCAGATTTCGCCAACGCTTCTGGCTTTCAGCTGCTTTTGCATTTTGTTTATTTTTTTTCTGTTCTGTTTTTGGAGCAACGAGCCTAGACAGCCAAAAGAAAATACAGGACATACACGCAGCGGCAAGAAATGCATCGAAAAAAGGACATGACCAATGTATCGCATCACATCACACAAAAAATGTAATGGACCACTCGGAAGTTGAATTGAAACAGATTGCCGTTGGTTTTCTTCTGCTTCTTCCGCTTTGGCTGCTGCTGTTACTATTTCTTCTTCTTCTTCTTCTTCTTCTTCTTCTTCTTATTGTTCTGGTTACAGTATGTAGTTTAGTTTATTTTTATTCGTTTTACTGCATTTTCTTGCCATGTACTCCTCGTGCTTTTGTAGTCGTCGAGTGTTTGTTCCGTGCTTTTCCCGTTACTTTACTTGCGGTTTTTTGTTTATTGTTTTTCTTTTTTTTTCTGTGACATTTCGATTTGTGACTCTCGAGGTGATGGCTTTCGTAGCGCTGCCTAAGTCAAACGCCAACACAGCTGCACAGTGGCTCTCGTTTGCATTTGCTATGCTGCCAGCTGTGAGTTCCCTTTATTTGCCATGCCAATTGCAGTTTTTCCCCTCTTCCTATCTCTTTCCTCCTCCCTCTCTTGCTCTATCTGAATGTGTGGTATGTGACTTTTTTATGCTTTTCTGTTGTGCGTTATGGAACATTGAAGGCTGTTGCTGCTGCTGCTGCTAGTGCTGTTGTTGTTGTTGTTGTTGCTGTTACTATTGTCGTTGTCGTTGGTGTGCCCGCGTCCGGAGTCTGGGCCTGAGGCTGACGTTGGCGTTGCGTGTGCTCGACTGCATATATCAATTTGATCGATTACTGACATGTGCGATATAAATTTTTAAGCACACACAAACGCCAATTCCAGGCGACTCTGAGACGCATAAATATGCCGCTTACAATGCTTTTGACTGTGATTCGGCACATGCTGTGGCCGAGCAGCGCGCAGCAAGCGAGCGAGCGGAAGTTTGCGCCTGGGGTGAGGTTGAAGCTGGGGCTGGTTCTGGCTTCGTTGGATCGGCTGGCATTTCATTATTTTTGTGACTCGGCGTCTCTTTTGTGTGCGTCTTTTTGTCGTGACGCTGCCATAATATAAATGATGTTAGTTCTGCTTAGCTGACGATTTGTGCGCCCCCCACCGCCAACCCCTATCATCTCAACGCATCCCATGCGCCTGCAGCGGAGCAACTGACCGTAGCCGATGTCGGAGCCTTCGAACATGATGATGAATGCTTGCAATGAACTTGAAAATGAATTATGAGCAACTGTTTCGTACACTTTCGCAAATATCCTACACTCAACGTCACAACTCACACACACACACACACACACACATACACAGAATGGCGCCATCAATGTCGCACTGCCTCACTGCTTCACGCCCACATTGTCCGCATTGGTCCACATGGCCCCAAACCAATGACAGTGAGGCCACAGCGCCCGCACTCAATTTCGTTTGCTGTGACAAAAACTTTGTCAGATTACTTAAACTTCTGGTTCAGCGATAAGCTGCCAGCACGGTCACTCGGCAAGACGGCAGACTTGAGGCGGTGGCCGAGGGCGTGAGTGGGGGCGAGGGCGTGAAGAGGGCGTCGCATTTGTATACCCAGTCAAGCAGCTGTTGAGGTCGAACGAAAGTTTTGATTGAAATTAATAATTTCCAATTTCTGTTGCTGTTGCCATTCATTTTCTTTTCGATTTCGACTCATCCACTCCCACCGCCTTCTGCCTCTGCTTCTTCTGCTGCGTCTGTTTTTGTTTTCGTTTTCCTCCTCTTTCTTGCTTTATTGCAAATCCAGCATCGAACTCGCTTCAAGCGGCTTATCGTCATCTAAGTATCGATGCACGCCTAAGTTGTGAGCGTTTCTAGTTTGCTGCCGCTTCGACTCCGGTTTCGACCACAATGCCGGATATAGCCTCTCGGTGTCCAGTTGACTCGGACTCGAACTCAGACTCGCCTTGGACGTGTGTGGCCAAGTCAATGGCTGAGTCAAAGCTCTTGACTGCTGTGTCCCTTGTACAGGAAATGCACAAAGTTAGCTTTTCTTGTTAAGGTTATCAGCATTTCGTCATCATCGTTGTCCTTCATCATCCTCCTTCTCATTGTTGTTGTTCTTGTTGTCATTTCAATACGTTTTGCTGCGTTTGCTTAATGTCAAAGCAGTTTGTAAGATTGATTGGCACAACGCAACCATTTTGAGTTGAATGAGTGTGGACTGTCCGCATGCAGTTGGCCACCGCTGCAACGTTTCTGAAGGTGAAAATCGGTTATTTCAGTACAATTGTTTCGCAAACGTTCCTTCTCGCATTTGGCTGCTTCTTGGAGAAAGGGATTTTCCAGAAATTGCTCTTTCAACTTGAGGTTGCTTAGAATGGTATTTTTAATATTTTGTGGAGTGAGCGAGTGATTGAGCGAGTGTGCATGTGTGTGTGGACACGAAGTTATAGGCGAAATGACACATGGAATTTTTAATATTCTTATATATTCTAATTTTCTTTTTATACTTCTTCTTCTCTACCTTCATTTCATTTGACGCAACAGCTACGAGGCGCCGCCCCTTAACTGATAGTTGCATATTTCGCTGCAGCTCACGTCAGCAGTTTAGTTTAGACTTTTGCTTTTTGCTTGCTGCCTTAGCTTGGAGACTTCAGTTCTAATTTGCTGCTGCCAGCTAAGAGGCAGACGTGCAGCGTTGTCCCCTTGTCCCGTTGTCTTTCTTAGCTACAACGCTGCCACTTTCAACAAAATTTCCAATCAAAATCAGTCACCGTGAAACCAGAAATTCGCAACAACTCAACTGCAGTCAACTGCAGTCAACTGCGAGAGTGCTGCGACGCTCTTCGCCGACTCTCCTCGCCAACTCTGTATGCAAAGCCAACTTCAATTGCAAAACTCAAAATACGTTCGACGCCAGCGTCAGCGCCAATGCCACAGCTGAAGGCAGAGTCGCAGCCACTGGCAGGCAGCAGAAGCGTCGCGGCTGCGGCTACGACTGTGGCTGCTCACCTTAGTGTGCATTGCAGAAACGGCTTGAAAAGTTTCAACCGCACTCACCTAGTGCGGCGCCACCCAGCCACTCATCGAAAGTGCAAATTAAAACAAGACAATAAAACAAAAAACAAACAAAAAAATAAACACAAAAATACTAAAACAGAAACCATAACAACAACAAGAAAACAAAAAAAAAAAAAATACAAAAGAAAAAGAAACGAAACCAAACAGAAAGAAAAGGGGAAAAATGAAAAGGAAGAGAAGAACGTTGCAGTATCCTTGTGGCATAACACAACGCCTCGGCAGGTATCCTATCTGCGCTTAAACTTCAAATGCTTCAATTCTCCACTCACGCCAGCAACTGTACGGGCCAACTTGTTGTTGTTATTGCACTTAAGTTACTCATTGCTGCCGTTCCTGTTTTGTTTGTGCTGTTGCATGCGGTAGCGTTGCCCATGAGTTCTCATATTGTGAGCATAAATCGTTGTTGCTGTTATTTGTTGCTGTTGTTGTTGTCGTTGCATATTTCATATTTCAGTTGTTTTGCTGTTGCCGTTATTTTCTTTTGGTGTTAGTTATTTCCTGCTTGGTGTGTGGTTGCCAATGCCATTGCTGCTGCCATTGGCGTAACCGTT
>JBAMBQ010002163.1:0-17946 GCA_037044495.1 Stegana nigrithorax
AAGTCTAACAGCTTCTCACCTCTGTAGTTGCATTTTGTGCTACCCCAGATAGTGTCTTGAGAGTTTGCATCGTAATCTACTATCAACCCAAGGCCGTTGGACTCAGCATATCTTATGATTTCGAAGAGTTCTCTTGTTGGTGGAGGGCTGATCGAATCATATGGAAGATTCGCAGACACAATAATTGTATCTAATCGATCTGCTCCATTATCATAATATATTTTAACCGCGACCAAGTCCTGCGTGCAGAACTGTCTCAGCATCATGGACCTACATTTCTTCGGTACAATAATGCCCGTCCGCGGTTTGCCACAGTCCTCTCTAGAGAGGACAGTGCCTCAAGTAATCATACCAAAGCCCCAGATGCATTTGTTGGGCACTCATGGCTCTTTTATTAAGATTACTTGTGGATTTGTCTGCAGTTTCGCTAAGCTACTATATAGTAAAGTAGTAGCTGCTTTGTTATGCTGCTGATTGATCTGAGTAATTATAAGACTGGTCATCAGTATAATTACCCTTAGTTCTTACTTAGTTACTAGGGAAGCTTTGATGCGACCCAGAAACAGGTAAGGACGTAAACCCCACATCTCTTTAAGTAACTTGTCTGATTGTTCATCCACTGCAACCACAAGGAGCGAACCGTTAGGCTCAAGCTTCTTGTGGGAGTAGACGTGCCAATCAGTACAATCAAGTCCTTTATTCTGATAGCAGAGCATGGCGATAATTTCCTTAGCCTTCCTGACAGGGCCAGGGATATAAAATATCGCTTTCACTAGCTTTGGACGTTTCGCCTTACCAACAGTGAACCGGTTTCCGCGAATAGCTGGTATTTGGGCAACTTTTTCCGTCAGCCATTTGAAGGATCGATCGTCCGTGCATCGTACTTCGTACACCGTAACCTCAAAAGTTGGAGCATTAATCTCCATTGATGACTTCCAAAGATGTCTTTCGACTCCGGCTCTTTGACTGTCAGTCATTTCATTAGTGTCGATGGATGCTCTGATCACCGCCAGTTGGGCAGTTGGAGCTGCTGCTCATCTGTCGGCTTATCCGAGCGCTCCGATGCACGTGAGCAGGTAGATTTTTCAGTATGGTCAGAGAGACCAGTCTCTATGCTCACGGGTGTTTCCACAGTTGTCGCATTAGAGTTGGAAGAAGAAAGTTTTCGTTTCTTCCTCTTTCTCTTCTGAGACTTTTCGTTGCTCACGCTGTTAGTGGCTTCATTCTCTGGAAAGGTGGAGCCAACCTCCTCTCTAGATCGTTTGCTGCTAACAGCTATCGGGGTCGAAGATTGCCCAAAAATGTCACTAGCCTTATTCGAGGCTAGGGTCGCTTTTGCGGCCTTCTTCTTTCGCTGTCGCTTTCTGGATTTCCCCCGTGCCGGTGATCCAATGGTTGTGGAGGTATTTTTCGAGGTTCTCTGCAAAACCTGACTGAAGTGCTTCGCAGTACCTCTCGGTTGGACTTTCCCCGTGCTGTCACCTTTCAGCCACCTTTGGAACAGATTCCACTACAGCTGCCTGCATTTGGGTCCACCTTGAGCATGGCTGCATATCGTGGAGCCCGTGTTGTTTAAAAAACTGGCTACAATTATTGGTTCCTGGTTAGATTTGATTTCAACCTGGTCCAGATCATTTGCCGCCAGAGCTGTAATTGCAGCTGGTTGTCAAAACCGGTTCAAGTCCGGGTGTTAAACCGTCTTGTACTTGGTTTTGCCTTCCCAGCTGCGATTTTGGAGGTTTAACCGACGATGCCGGCTCACCCTCCAGCAGATGATACTAAAACTCCTACAGAGTATCCTCTACACCCAGTGACATAGTAGATACGAGGCCCTGGGTCATTCCACTATCTACGCCCAATGATGTTAGGGTCTGCACATCCGTTGCCTTGGCCACTGACGAGTCAGTGAGACGATTCCCAGTTGCGTGGTGACCTCGTGCAGAGTAACTATTAGTCGTTGTGTCCATCATAGTTAGACTGCTTTTTATTTCTGGGAGCAACCCCATAGCGTTTTTGACCTAATCGCCAGGTTGGTGTAGACCTTCAGAGAGCATTTTTTACGTCATCCTCCTACTCTCTGAGACGTCACTAGGACCATTCAGGATACACCATCTGCCGATATTACTTAATCTTAGTGCCTTCGCAGACTTTTATTCTTTATTTGTATCGCTCACTTGATATCTTATACCTATGACGGTCTTCGTGACCCTCGTAGTAAGTTACTTCGTGGTTTCGTGGTTGGGCGACTCGTTTCGGGAGTCGCTTCTAGTCTGTACTTCCGTGCGGCGTGCTGTAAGTGGATTCGTGAATTATTGCCTACCTAATATGCGGGCATAGTTAGCCGAGACCAAGTATGACCTTGTTCGGCGCTTAAATATGATCCCGTTGTCAGAGGTTCTCCTCGTATTCAACGGCGAATGACAAAATACAGGTAAAGAGTGAATCGAGAATCGCGTCGTCAGAGGAACTCCTCGTTTTCGACGACTTTGCGCTTGATAGTTGCGATGTCAGAGGCTCTCCTCGTTTTCAACGACTTTTTGCTCAATAGTTGCGTTGGCAGAGGTTCTCCTCGTTTTCAACGACTTTTTGCTTAACCCTATGCTCACGAGTTGTACTTTTATGACCCGCCGGTCATACCCCTCTTCAACCGCATAGGATCACTGGTAGTTTTCCTAAGTAGCTTACCTTCCGTTAGGCACACCGTGCTTCACAGATGACTTGTTCAGTCAAGCGATATTTTGTTTCAGTTTGGTTACTATGATCCTGCATTTTTCGCATGAACCGATTGCGAATTATAGTGAGGTTAAGTGAAAAATAGCTGTTGTCATGCAGTTTGCGACATCTAACTTCGCACTTGTGAATTATAACGCTTTTGTATAGTTGTTTGATTCAGTTTATTTATTAATAATGTGACAATACATTATTTGTGTTCGTCACAATGTGTTTGGTGTTATTTCCATTGTTAATATAAGCAATTTTCTCAATGTTAAGATTTCATTGAAAACAATGGTATTTTGCTTTAGCCAGCCAATAATGTCTTCCTTTGGCATGTTAGGTTAATGTGAAAAGAAAATTTTACCAACTTCCAATTCAAATTTTCAAAGATAGACTACGGAACAATAACGTTCTGTCTTTCACTCGTGCGCAATTTTCAATTATAGACCAATATCAACATGTGTGCATATGCAACCATTTCACTTTCATTTTTACGGATTAATCCCACATCCGATGTTGTTAAAACCATCAAGTTATATTTTCTTGATGAACACGATGTTTTCTTTCTTATTTTCTCTGTACGTGGTTAATCTGAACTCTTTTCCTTCTAACACAAAGTTGTCCTCTTCCTTCACAGTAATGAAGTCCAATTCCTTAATAAACTGAACTACTTATTGTCTAGTGTTATTTAAACTACTTAATATTTAGTGTTATTTAACCACTTAACAAGAGTGGGTGTGGTCAAGGTTCCAAATAGAGTGAGGTTTATTATGGAAAAAGACCTTTCAAAATTTAAGAAAGTCAGGTAGATTGTGATTGTGGTAGAAGGTGAGGCTTTTTTTTGCTGCTTTATCTGTTGTTTCGTTCCTTGTGATTCCGGAGTCTCCAGTTAACCAGATAATTATAAAGCATGGGTGGTTGTCATAAAGGATTTTTCTTATAAATGAGGTGTAGTAAGAGTTGTTTCTTAGATTTTGGATTGATGTTATGGCAAAAAGGGAATCTGAGCAAATTGCGGGGGTTTCGTTTGGTTTTGATTATAAACCTTATAGTTTTATATTTTACTATTATATAAGCGGATATAGCTATATGGTGGTAGGAGAGATTGTTTAATAACTGTGTTATTTGTAGTAATGCTGAAAGATGTTCCATCTATGAAATGATGAAATGATTTTGCTATTGAAATTTTTTTTAGAGGGGAATGGAGGGGTGAGTTTTGCGAAAGTACGTTGGCTGGACTACTTCACGACTTAGTTCAATATGCATTATTCTGATTTCGAAAGGAAGGTTGTTAATAGGGGTAGTTTTGTTCCTAATTTGAGCCTAAGCGCAGAGTGGTAAAAAGTTGTTATTTTTTTGCTTTGTGAAGGCGGTGCGTTACCCCATAGGATTAGGCCATGGTCTATTTTGGACATGTGTAGTGAGTTGATGAGATTGATTAATATGAGGTGGTTGCAGTAGTTTATTTAGTTTGAGAAGCGTTTGATAATTTTTAATTTATAAGAGAGTGTCAGAGAAAGTGCATCTATTTGGTCACGCTTTTGAGAAGTCGAGTGAAATTACTGACGTATGGCTTTTTGTTGAAAGGGAGGATGATATCAGATAATCTAAAACGAGAAGATTATGGGATATTGATTTCCTATTTTTGAAACCCGTTTGTCGACTATCGATTGTGTTGTTTTGTACTATGAACCACCATAGTGGGTTAGCGATTATCTTGTCAAGAGGTGTGGCACAGCAGGAGTTGAGTGATATGGGTCAGTAGGAAGTGATGATGGATTTGTCTGCGGAAGGTTTTAGAATTGAAATAATTTAGCTGGTTTTGTAATGATGGGGAATGAGGTTGGAAAATATGTTATTGTAGCGTTTGAGAAATCGGTGGGAGAGTAAAGAATATTGTGTTTTTACATCGATTAAGACACTCTGTCGCGGCTTGATGTTTTGCCTTTCAGTTTAGTCAGCGGAATCTAGAGTACAATTTGGGTAAGAGAACTTTTTATTATTTGTGCATTAGTAGGGGTTGTGTAAGATTCAAGAGTAGAGAAGTTTGGTATGTTTATGTTTGACGAATGTTGGGTGGAAATTGTTATCAGCTGATTCTAGCGACTAATATTGGCAGAATTCATCAGCTACGTCTTGTTTGATCGTTAGGAAGGTTTGTTAGTTAGTGGAGCTAATAAAAAGTATTGAAGGATTAGGTTAGGTGCCACAAAATGATTTTATTTTGGACCATATGTTGGATGAGGATGAGAAAGGATTAATTTTAGAAGTGAAGTTATCTAGAGACAGCTGTTTTGCAATTTTGGTTTGGCAAATTTGGCTAATTAGGAAGAGGCTATGGTAAGGTCAACATGGGTGAAGGTTTGGTGGGTACTTAAGTGAGTAGGTGAGCAGTCGTTAAGGATTTTTATGTCTGATTGGTTAATGACTTTGAAAATCGTGTTACTTCTGCGGTTGTTTACTTGTGAGCCCCATGATTGATGCAAACCGTTGAAGTCACCAGTGATGATTGTCAGTCCGAGGACGTTTCGTAAGTTGTTTATGCTGAAGTGTTGGGTGGAATATAGAAGCTGATGATATTGATTTTGGTATTGGATTGAACCAAGGTGCCGATGGCCTTAAAATCGTCTGCTATTTGAAGGGGGTAGTGTTGAAGAGAATTATGTATTAGAAGGGCGACGTCTCCAAAGGAGTTGGATATTGAGATATGATGGTATAAGATGTAGTTCATGGGGGTGAATACGTAGCTTGATATTTTAAGGTGGGTTTCTTGAATTGAAATAAATTTTGGGTTGTGTTGTTTTATTAAAATTAGCAGCTAGTTTTACTTATTGGTGTTACCGTTGAGATTCCATTGTAATAAAGTTAATTGAGCCATATCGAATTTTAAAAAAAGGTTTGGTTGTTGTAAATGGTTGTCGTATGCCAGTAGTTTAGAATAAACATTGTTTTTATGGGAGCCACTTTTCGACGAGAAATTTTGACGGTTGTGGTAGATGCAGTGGGTGGTTTGTGGGAATTGATAAGTGCATTGGCTTAGGGGGTGGAAAAAGTGTTATGTCGTTGATGATATAGTATGGTAACAGTTTTGTGGTCGACTTTTTCAATGGTTTTTATTGCCTTGAGTTCTTTGTTTTTGATGAATGCTGGGCAGTTTCTATCGAATGGACTGTGGGTGGAATTCGTTTCCGTGTTTTATTTGCTGTTTATGCAGGACTTCGAATTTTTACATGTTTCATTATCTGCAGTGTGCGCTTTCTGCGAGAGGTTTTGGCAAATTTTCTCGCTGTTGCACGTTGGATCTCAAGCAGTTTTTGCATCGAAGAAAAAGTGAAATATATGGTCGCACATAAACTTTTTAATAACCGATCATTAACTTTTCAGCAAGTTGGCTGTGTTAAAGGTGATAATGATGAGGTTAGTTTTTTGTTGAGAGTACTCTTTTTTTTCAGAATTTTATGTACTGTGGTGACTTGTGGTTTAAGTTCGTCGAGTATGGTGGCTTAATCGATGTTGCGTAGTTCATTAGAGTATCTTACACCTTTTGAGTGATTCAACGTTTTGTGTTCTGTCGCTGTTACGTAAAATTTATCGAAGGTTTTTAAGTTGAGCAGTTTTGTTGCTGGTAGGTGATTTATTGCTGATAAGTCTGGTGGTTTTATTGTTTTTATGATTTTTGGGCTTCAACCCGTAGCAATTTAAATTTAACTATTGGTTGTTGGTTTTTTATTGTTTGGTTGGTTTTTCGGTCCTTTGGTTATTTGTTAGGTATGTGTTATTTTCTGCATTTACTTGGGTAAACAATGCTAATTCACAAATATACTGTTTATACCCAGTATCAAAAAATGGTAAAGGGTATATTAAAGTTGTGCAAATGTATGTAACGGTCAGAAGGAGGCGTACCAGACCCCATAAAGTATATATATTCTTGATCAGCATCGAAAGGCAAGTCGATTTTGCCATGTCCTTCTGTCTGTCTGTCTGTCTGTCTGTCCATCTGTCCATTTGTCTGTATGAACAAACGGATCTCGGAAATGGTAAGACCTACAACCATTTTATTTATTTTTATCGTTTATTTTTTTTTTCGATATTCGACCTATAACATATAGCTGCCATAGGAACGATCGGGTGAAAACCTACATTTAATAACAAAAACCATTTTGTTTTTTAAGATGTTTTCACCAAATTTGGGATATAACAGTTTTAGCGTATGTTCAATTATATATCTCAATATGATAAATATCGGTTTACTATAACATATAGCTGCCATAGGAACGATTGGCCTAAAAACAACATTTACCAAATTTACATCGTTACCAAATTTCAGATTTGATGATTTTAAGGAACAATCGGCCGGAAAATGGCTTTTACTAAAAAAATAAATATGTATACAATTACATAATGTATACAAAATATTATAGCAACAAAAAAATGTATTCAGTTTTGGATTGGGTACGGGGTTTTCTATAGTCGGTTACGCACGACTATAGCCCTGCTTTCCTGTTTTGGCT
Organism: Stegana nigrithorax; assembly: GCA_037044495.1. Taxonomy (NCBI): domain Eukaryota; kingdom Metazoa; phylum Arthropoda; class Insecta; order Diptera; family Drosophilidae; genus Stegana; species Stegana nigrithorax. The sequence continues at coordinate 7,227 of JBAMBQ010002163.1, forward strand.
TATTTCTGGTCAGATTAATCGATTTTATTAACGAAACTAGAATATTGCCGAAAAAAAGCGTCTTTATATCACAGGGTTGTCAACTCTGACTGATGTGTGTACTTTATTTTATTAATTGCGCCGTAATTGCCGCCAGCCGCTGGCAGTTGTCTTGGCTGTGTATCATGTTTGAGCATTTTCAACCGCAATTAGAAAAAAAAAACCAATAAATAAATTAAAATAAGGAATATTCATTAAAAAATAAAAAAAAAATAAAAATTCTCTCCGAGAGCAGGGCTTGAACTACCGGGGTGGCAGTATGTAGAAAGTAAAAAAAGAAGACTTTCGTCGCCGCTCTACCTATTGCGCTCAATTGTTTTTTTATATCACTCTGATTAAAATATATTATGAAATATTGTTCCTAGCTGAAAATTTTCATACAATATGGATTTCTGCCGTTTGTGTAGCTTATAAACATTATTAAATGTCAAAACTCATAGAAAAATTTTATACGAATGTTGGTGTTGATTTGCGCTTGCAAAATGAGTGGCCAAAAATATGTAAGTTAATAAAAATTTCGAGGTTTTCATATAAACCGATGGAAATAAAATGGTTTAGTGAATTGGTTTATTTCTTTCCACTTTATATATATTAGACATGTGAAACAATGTTCACAAAATAAAACGAGAAGTACTCTTACGCTATTATGCTATTATACCAAAAAATGGTAAAGGGTATATTAAAGTTGTGCAAATGTATGGAATAATGGTCAGAAGGAGGTGTGGCAGACCCCATAAAGTATATATATTCTTGATCAGCATCGAAAGGCGAGTCGATCTAGCCATGTCCGTCTGTCCGTTTGTATGAACAAACGGATCTCAGATATGGTAAGACCTACAATCGCCACATTTTTTTCGGTATTCGACCTATAACATATAGCTGCCATAGAAACGATCGGCAAAAACCACATTTACTAACAAAAACCCTTTTATTTTTCAAGATATCTTCACCAAATTAACAATTTCAACTAATGTTCAATTACTTATCTCAATATTATATATATCGGCTTACTATATCCTATAGCTGTCATAGGAACGATCGGCCGAAAAACAACATTTACTGAGAAAAACTTTTTTGTTTATTAAGATTTCGTTACGAATTTTTGGGTTTAATGATTTTAAATAATATCGAATCGTATACCTGAATATTATAAATATAGGTTTACTAAAACATACAGCTGCGATAGGAACGATCGGCCGAAAAACAACATTTGCACAGAAAAACTTTTTTGTAAGATATCGTTACCAAATTAGATTTGATGATTTTTTTTTTTTAATATGATTGGAATATTCCCTATCAATCGGCCGGAAAATGGCTTTTACTAAAAAAAAAACTTTTTTTTCTTGAGATATGCTAAATAAGGAATACAAAATATTAAAGCAACAAAAAATATATATTCAGTTTTGGATTGGGGACAGGGTTTTCTATAGTCGGTTACGCCCGACTATGGCCCTGCCTTTCTAGTTATTTTTAGTTTTTTATGCAATTTCGTTTATGCTTGCTGGAAACACATTCGGGTAAAATATAAAGGGTAAGTTAACAGCCATGATTATTGATGCTGGTCTGGTCCCATGGCCCGTGGGCCGACATCATTTGAATCACTTCGAACCGTCGATGGTATAGTGAGCCTAACATTTCATGCTGCATGTCACTAATTAGCTTGAAAACGGTACTCATTGGAACATGACAATCGCTAAAGCGATTGTTTCTGCTTCTCCACGTCAGATACGCACATTATTTGCAATCATTATTTCGATATGCTTCCCATTGAATCCACGTTCCCTGTATATGACACGTCAGAAGACATTTTACATCGAATTCGTGTTAGTTCATCCCGATTTCAGGGTGAATGAGGAGATACATACAAAGACTTTGAATTTGATCAAATGCATATTTTACCTCATGTGCGGTAGTTTGTTAGTAAGTTGGCGATTATCAACACCAAAATATGGTACGAACGACACGTGAATATGATCGAGATATATTGAACGAATCAGTTCGAACGAATGTAGCACTGTTGAACCCCCAACAGGAAGAAGTGAACGATACGTTAATGAGGGCAATTGATGATGTAAATAGTGGACTATTTATTCTCGTTGCGCCCGGTGAAACTCGAAAGATATTCCTTATTTCATTGATTTTGGCCACAGTTCATGTGAGATCAGAAATTGCGTTGCATTTTCTGGGATAGCGGATACGTTGCTAGAAGGATGCAGAACGGTCATTCAGCATCGAAATTGATATTAAGCTTTCATACATGCAACATTGCGAATCTTATAACATATTCTGACCGTACTGAATTTGTCCAAAAACAATTCATGCTTTTTACGATGCGAGGAACTGGAATTCAATTTAAAATTAAATTGGAGTTCTGCAACTCATCTCTCTTCATACCATTGCCGACTTAAATTGATAAATTTTCCCACAGCTAGCAAGTCGGAGATATTCGTTAGGTATCCATTTTCTTCATAACCTGACAAATGGACATTTTCTGCTCGCGAAAATAATATATTATTTACCTATCAGACTAAATACCGTGAGATCATATTTCTTACTGAATGATCCCTTATATGTTATGCTTAGCTTATAACTCTAACTATCATTCATTTTCCAAAATAGCCTTCTCACGCTGTAAAATCTTTTCACAATCGTAGATTTATTCAAATTAAATAGAAAAAGATCTTTATTTAAACTTTTACTATAAATTTGTAGTATTAATTTAAATTTAGTTTTATGAATTAGTTTTTGTAATCTGTCAGTAATAGGATTTGTCAAGTAGATAAAGCAGCTGTTAACCATTATCGATCGTAGCTGTGGAAGAGATACTAGGTCACGTTTCGAAAGGCCTCTTATTGTCAGTGCGTTATGACAACAACTACGAAGAAAAACACTCAGCAATGGCCATAATTTTAGTACCAAATAAAATCATCATATGGGATGAATGCAAAATGTCGCATAAACACTCAATCGAACTATGAAAGATATACGCAATGGAACAAGATGTTTTGGAGACGCAATGATTCAAGTGTCCGGCGATTTCCGTCAAACACTACCAGTCATTCTAAAATCGACTGCTGTCGATGAAATACATGCTTGCTTAAAAATATTGACTCTGTTTTTCAACTGTCGAAGATTTCCGAATCTTCCGAATTTTTGCAATTTCGTCTCTACGAAAAACGAGTTCATCAAAAAAGTGTTCCCAATTGGTGAACGAACCATTCTTGCCGCAAAGAACGAAGATGTAGATCTCTTAATCTTCACTATTCAAAATCAAGTCGTTGGTTTACTGATTTTTTTCAAATATATCAGTGTCAGTAAATGAAGATAAAGCAACCAACTGTTGGCTAGTGTGATTGAGTTTTTAAAGTCATTGGATAAAACCGATATGATGACATTCGAGTTTAAAAGCCGATTCGTTTCCGATTCGTCTTGCATTCGCAAGGTCGATCAACAAATCACAAGGTGAGTGTTTGTGGCCTGAATGTAGAAAGCAAAGGCTTCTATCACGGTAAATTGTACGAGGCATGTTGACGTGTCGTCAAAAAATCTACTTTGATCGTTCTCGCATCTGAAAGCAAAATGAAAAATGTCGTATATCACAAGATGCTTCAATAAAAGGAATCACCCCGAATGCAACCCATGAAGCAGATAGTTTAACAGAAAAATTTCTTGCAACCACAAGAAGACAATATGTTAATTCATCAATGTAATTAAAATACATATTTTTTCCCAAAAGTTTTTGAATTATAGTTTCTATCTACTTAGGCAGATAGTATATATATGTTTCTGATAATGAGTGGGATGATTACATATCACAATATTTAGGTAAAATATTGATAACAATTTCTAACATTTTCAGATAGTTTATAACATTTAATATCATTCTTTATTATTTCATTTAATTACTTATTGTAACCGCGGTTTACACAAGATCCACAGGTCTTGTCCTTTTTAGTCTTTTTGTTTGCGTTAGATCGACAATCGGAAGGTTGTTTATATCTTTGTTTGTGTAAGATGCTAACTTTGCTTGGTGGCTTCTACTTTTATTCATCACTTCGTCGTTCACCGTACGAATTCCAATGTCACGATGGATGTCGACGTTTCTGATGTACCATTCTGCGTTGATAAGTGTTCTTAAAATTTTGGACTGTTGCCTTTGTATAAGATCTTTGTTTGTCTGCTTTGGAGTGCCCCAAAATTGTATACCATACGTCCAAATTGGCTTTATGACTGTCTTGTAAATCAGACAACAAATAGTCTGTAGAGAGTGTGGAATATATGAGAGAAGCCAAAAAAGTTGTCTAAATTTTAATATAACTTGGTCACGTTTCTTTTGGATGTGAAATTTCCAAGTTAGCTTGTTGTCAATGTGCATTCCCAAGTATCTTGCTACTTTTTCGATAGGGATGATTGTTTGGTTGAATTGTAGTGCTTGTGGGTGATACTTTGTTTTTGTAGTGTTTGCGTGCCCATGGCTTTAAAGCGGCTTCCAAAACATTTTCCCGATAAAAAGTCGCATTGACCTTGACTCCAGGCTCGATGAAAACGATAGGAGAGCGTCCATCGGCGGTCACAGCTGCCCACACTAATTTATTCATTTCTTTCTTACATCTATCCTACCTTCTAGTCTAGTTCAAGATAACAAAGAGACTTAAAACTAAGAGCGCATATCAGATATTCTTAAACATTACACGTTTTTTTCACTCAGAGTAAATTACAATTCAATTCCATTTTATTCAATTCTTAGAGCAAATAAAAAAAACTAAAACTACAACTACAACTACATTTTATGCGTACATCAACGCAGAGTCAAATACTCTTTAGACTAAAGTCGCCTTACTTCATGTTGCACTGCCAGCATGCGTTTATATTGATTTATCATTGACAACTTCAGAATCGATACGTCACAAATGGCAATGAGTTCAATGGACGACACAAAAAAAAAATGGACCGGCGTAAGCGCTTCCAAGTTGCTGGCATCCGACGATAACGGACAAATAGGCTGTGAATTCACAAAGTTAACACTCAACATTTTGGCGCCCGAGCAAGGACTTGAAGATCAATCGGTCAGCTGGGAGATGTGGAAGCGAAGGTTGCAAAGGAAATAGTGCACCTTGGTGATTCTTGATCTGCCTTTGCTGGTTCATTGGCTTGACGGCTCAGGTCTGAATTAATTGATTATTGAGTTATTAAATAATTAAAATTGGTTTATTGATTACTTGTGCACTCTTTTGTGGATTTATTAATAAAGCTTAAATCAAAATTAAAAGCACTAAATTGTTTATTTACTTCAATTCACTTCACAACGTTTTCTTAACTTATCATATTTTTTTTTTTATTTCCCAATAGTATTGTGGTAGTCGTATCAACGCGAGTATTAATGCTATGATATGATTTCAGATTGTTTTCGATTTTTTATTGCTCTTCAAATTTGTGTGTTACACGTTGCTTGATTAGATTTGAACTGTATGTTGATAAGAAATTCGCAGCCTATTTATACTCGGATGCCGGTTGACGAGATGTGAGTAGACGGTGTCAAATATTCGTCGAGCACGCGAGCGAGACAACCATATTACTTTGTGAGAGTAATAAGAGATAAACAGAGTGTGAGTTTTGTGTGTGTAGTGGGTGTACTGCCGCTGCAAGTGTGGTGGAGTACTGAGCTAACGCTACAGTACTCCCCTTCCAGTAATTTACGTAATACTTTTTCAGTTAAATCTTGTTTGAAATGGTTCGGTTTTACGGACACGTCTCCTGGAACGTGTAACGTTTCTCGAAGTAGAAGTTCCGAGCATCTGGATGCGTGGTGATTTGGAGTTGTCTTTTGGTGTCTCGTCTGCTGGTGGGCCCTCGGTTGGTGAGTCTGCTGGTGGACTCTGTGCTGGCTCGTCCGCTAAGGTGTACGCCGGCTTACGACGGTCTATTGATACCGTGACTTCCTTGTTGTTGATGGCGAGAGTGAACGTTTTTGACCCACGTCGCTTAACGGGGTATGGTCCATCGTAAGCCATCTGCAGCGGTCTCCTGTGTGTGTCGTGGCGTAAAAAGGCATGTTTGGTGGTAGCTAGATCTTTAAAAATGAACGGTTTGCGTTCACCGTACCTGGAGCCGTTGGTTGGACGTTCATCTTGGAAATGTTGCCGTAATTCCTTTATGAACTCGCTGGTGTCTGATGCGTAGTTATTAGTACGGGATACAAGGAACTCCCTCGGGAGTCTCAGTGTTGCCCCGTATACTAGCTCGATGTCTTCCTTCCAGGCTGTACGAATGCCTAGAAGTACTGTTGAGAGAACTCGCGTCAACTGATGCTCCTCATGACACTTGATAGCTGCTTTGAGTTGACGGTGGAATCTTTCGACCATACCGTTGGCCGCGGGATGGTAGGCGGTCGTTTTGAGGTGAGTCGACCCTATCAGGTGGCTTAACTCCTTGAAGAGCTGCGACTCAAATTGTCGGCCTTGGTCCGTGGTGATTCGTAGCGGCGCTCCGAACCGGCAAATCCAGCCCTCGTACAATGTCTTGGTCACGGTAGAAGCTTCCTGGTCGTAGAGAGGGAAAGCTTCCGGCCACCTCTTGAATCTGTCGACACACGTGAGACAGTACCGACAGACTTCCGATAACGGCATGATGATGATGTCCACGTGCACGTGCTCGAATCTTGAGGTTGGGTCCATGAATTCGCCCACAGCTGATGCTACGTGCCGAGTTACCTTGGCTCGTTGACACTGGTTGCACGCCCGAGTCCAGTTGCGATAGTCTTTGTTGACCGACGGCCATACGTAACGTTGAGTTACGAGTCTGGTCGTGGTCTTGATCCCAGGATGAGATAATTGATAGATTCCATTGAATGCTGCTCGTCTGAAAGCCTTTGGTAACACTGGTCGAGCGTTGGCCATGAAGAAGTCACACAATACACTTATGCCAGTTCCGGGTACTGGTACACGTTTAATTTTTAGGAGTGAATTCTTTCAGCTCGAGGTCGTTCTCCTGTACCTGCGCCAACGCCGTGAAGTTAAGCGGAGTGATGATTTCGTCCAAGCGAGATAGAGCATCCGCCACGACGTTGTCTTTCCCAGAGATGTGTTGAATGTTGGTTGAAAATTGACCGATGAAATCCAAGTGTCGAGCCTGGCGCGGAGAGCTCTTGTCAGCTTTCTGTAGTCGGAATGCGTAGGTGATAGGTTTGTGATCTATGTATATGGTGAACTCTCTGGCTTTCAACATATGACGAAAGTGCTTGATGGCAAAGTATATGGCCAGGAGTTCACGGTCGAACGCGCTGTATTTCTATTCGGCGGGACTAAGTTTCTTCGAAAAGAAAGCTAGTGGCTGCCAGTCACGTCCAACTTTTTTCTGCATTGTCGCGCCAACGCCGGAGTCAGATGCATCGCAAATGAGTGCCAGTGTGGCATCGGGCTTCGGGTGCGACAGGAGTGTAGCTGCCGAGAGGGCCTCCTTGCAGGCGGTGATGGCTTGTTCAGCTGCTGACGTCCAGTCGAGTGGTGACTTGCCCTTTACGTTGCCTTTGAGCGACTCGTGCAGTGGAGCATGCGATTCCGCAGCCTTGGGTATGAATCTCCGGTAGAAATGCACCGTACCCAAGAAACGGCGCAGCTGCTCAGCAGTGAGTGGCGCTGGGAATTCTGCGATCGCCTGGACTCGATTCGGTAGTGGACGGGTGCCATCGCCTGAGACACTGTATCCGAGAAATGACACCTCAATTGCTCCAAAGACACACTTGGCAGGATTGACAATGACACCGTACTCGCGCAATCGCTCGAACAGAATGCGGAGATGTTGTCGATGCGAGCATCCTCCGACGACGACGCGACCAGGATGTCATCAATGTAGGCGTAGCAGAAGTCGCTGGCCAGACCTTTCAGCGCTTCATTGACGAAGTGCTCCAAGGTCTGGCCAGCGTTGCGCAAGCCGAATGCCATGTACAGAAATTCGAACAGCCCGAACGGTGTGGTGCCATCAGAATCTGATTGTAAGCTCTCACCAGGTCGAGGAAGGAGAAGATGGTTTTTCCGTGCAGCGTCTGTGCAAAGTCTTGTATGTGACGAATCGGGTAGCGATCCGGTATTGTCCGAGCGTTTAGCGCGCGATAATCACCCGTTAAACGCACGGCGTTGCCCTTCTTTGGCACTATATGCAGCGGTGACGCCCAACAACCTTCAGACGGACGCGCAATGCCCAATTGTACCATGGCGGTGAACTCACGCTTCGCCGTGGCCAAGCGGTCTGGTGCGAGCCGTCGAGGTCGGTTGTATCGTGGTATGTTTTGACTCACTGACACGTCCATCGGGCCTCATGATGTCTGGAAACGGCTGTAGTAGGTCCCGATATTTACAGTTGGGCAGTGGCGGTGTTCTGATAGTGTTGACGTCGGTGATGAGAGTCTGTACGCGAGTTTGTATGTTGGTGAGCTGATCAGAGAGTCGGGCGTTTCGTAGATCGACAAGCAAACAATAGTGGGAAAGAAAGTCCGCACCTATGATGGGCTTAGCGACGTCAGTGATAACGAAATTCCATGGGAACTCACGCCGCAATCCGAAGCTCAGTGTGAGTGTTATGGTGCCGTAGGTAGCAATTGTGGTGCCATTCGCCGCCTAAAGTGTGTATGATGATTTAACGCGTGGCCCAGGAACCATTGTCCGGAGGTATACGCAGAGATCGGCTCCAGTGTCAATGAGGAAGCGTGTCTTGGTGTCGTGGTCGGTGATGAAGAGACGGCGTGTTGTTGAGGTTGGGCGGGGGTCGTTGGCCGCCTCTAGGGACTGCCCTGGTCGTTTCCCGGCCGTTTTGAGCACGGTGGTTCGCATTTTTTGGCGTCGGCCCCGAATCGCCAGTGATACCAGCATATTCCCGATTGAGCCGGAGTTCGCGAGCGCGTTCGTTGGTAGACGGCACGTGGTGGAGTGCTGCGATCTCGTTCTGAATGGCTGATAAGATGTCTTGCCTGAGGGCGACAGCCATTTGAGCCAGTTTTACGTTGAGCTGGGCTTCGTATGATTGTGTTGTCGCCACGGCGATGTGAGGTGGCCTGTGTGGGCGTGCGTCGTTGACGGCGTCCGCCAGTTCAGCGACAGTATAGAGCGCGACGTTTTTCTGAGTGGCCAGAATAGCCTGCATTTCCGCCGGGAGTCGGCTCATCCACAGGGTGCGGATGACGCCCTCCGACACCGCCGTGCCGCCGAGGTTCCGCAGATGCCGGAGGAACTGCGTCGGTTTTCTGTCACAGATTTCCTCGCGCTCAAGGAGACGTCTAGTGTTTTGGTCTTGAGTTGCGCTTAACCTTCTGATTAGTTCCGACTTCAGGGTAGAGTATGGGTCCTGTGTCGGTAGATTAACTATTATGTCGCGCACCTCCATGGCATATTTAGGGTCAAGTATACCCAGGATGTGTCCGAACTTGGTGGGCTCGGTGGTGATGTGAGCTGCGTCGAAACTACGTTCCACCATACTGAATCACAGCTCAGGGTCGTGTAGCACGAATGGCGGCAACTTGACGGCCACACGATCGACACTGGGAACGGCCGGTGGTCCCTGAGGCGTCCCGTTCCCTAGCGAAGGCTTCCTGCTGCTGACGTAATTGCTCCTGCTCTATCTGGAGCCGTTCGCGTTCGCGCACTAATTCGGCCTGTTCGCGCTCGTCGTCGCGTCCAATCACAATTTTTATTCATGCACACAAAAAAATGAAAAGCGAAACGAAATGAAACTGTCTTCATTCGCGAAGAAAAGTCACAATAAAAATTACGTGATTGGTTTATCACCTCACCAATTTGAGGTAGTCGTATTAACGCGAGTATTAATGCTATGATATGATTTCAGTTTGTTTTCGATTTTTTATTGCTCTTCGAACTTGTGTGTTACACGTTGCTTGATTAGATTTGAACTGCATGTCGATAAGAAATTTGCAGCCTATTTATACTCGGATGCTAGTTGACGAGATGTGAGTAGACTGTGTCAAATATGTCAAATATTCGTCGAGCACGCGAGCGAGACAACCATATTACATTGTGAGAGTAATAAGAGATAAACAGAGTGTGAGTTTTGTATGTGTAGTGGGTGTACTGCCTCTACAAGTGTGGTGGAGTACTAAGCTGACGCTACACCTTCATACTTTAAATGGCAACACTCATAGCAGGAAGCCGGCGACGTAGCGAAGCTTGTTGCTGATTAAAAGTGAAAGCCCAAAAGGATAATCGCCAAATGCAAAACTACCTTCGTGTTGCAATGCGTTGCCTTAAGAGTGGCAAGTTTCTTGTCAAACTAAGAGTGAAAAACGTTCAGCATGTATGCACTTGTCGCGGACAGTGTCGTTTTGTCTAATTGTTTTGGCAACCTTTCTTTATTGTCTTTTTTTTTTTTTTCACTCTGCACGTGGTCACCAGGAAACTGGGAATCCTCCCACTGGTTAAACGTCCAAAATCGCAGATAGGAAGGCAAAACCAAGTACAAGACGGTTTAACACCCGGACTTGAACCAGTTTTGACAACCAGCGGCGTTACAGCTCTGGCGGCAAATGATTTGGACCTGATTAGAGTCAAATCTAACCAGGAATCAATCATTGTAGCCAGTTGTTAAAGAACCACGGGCTCCACGATAGGCAGTCACGCTCAAGGAGGACCAAGGTCCACCCAGATGCAGGCAGCTGAAGTGGAATCTATTCCAAAGG
>JBAMBQ010002170.1:0-47014 GCA_037044495.1 Stegana nigrithorax
ATTTGGAACACTGGTTTCTTGGTTGACATGATTGTTTGAATTTCGTCGAGAATTAGTTTTATTTTGTTGAAAATTGTTTTCGCTTTTAATGATTTTTTCTTCATACAGGCCTTCTTGTTGGGCCACCTGTCTTAATTTTGCAATGGTTGAAATATCTTGGCGATTTAGTATGCCAAATAATCTATCAGGCAATTTTCTATCTATCAATTTTTTTACTGTACTACACATTGCCTGTCTGTATCTAATGATATCGTTGCAGTTACCTTCTAATTCTAACTTATTCGATATTTCAAACATTTTAAATTCTACGTCTTCACAAAACTTACGTAAATTTCCTGGGTAGGTGGTGTTATACAACCTTCTGAGTAGCTCTTCGAATGGTGTCTGGTTGCTGAATTCTTCTATAAGTACTCGCTTCAATGTTGGCCATGTGTTAGCTTGTGACATTTGCACTACTCGCTGGGCACTCCCTTCCAGCTGCACCTCGATCGCTCCGTAGATGATAATTTCCTGTCTAGCATTTGTTGTCTGATAGATGCTCAACAGGTACTCGATCCGCCTGATAAATGACGCCAATGTTGATGGGTCTCCCCCAAAAACAGGAACATTTCGGATTAGCTGCAGCAGTTGCGATAAGTCAACCGTGCTCAGCAGCATTGGTGGTGGATCGTTGTTATCATTCATGATTGATTTTTTTTTTTTTTTGTTTTTACACAGTTGAATTCGTGTAGGTTCTTATTTACGGATCAATTATTAAAAATTTTTTTTTATTTTTTTTTTTTTTAAATGATCCTACCGACTGCGCCAATGTGATTATTCTCAACACTTTTACACTCGATGTGCTTGTGTTTGAATAATATTAGAGTCACTTCTCGATGCAAACCTTTGACAGAATAAAATAAAAATAACAACCGAGTAGATTTTATCAATTGCTTTATTTCTTTGCTGTTGTGTCTTATTCGGCTGCTCGCTCAGAACTAACTTTTTACAACTTCCAGACTTAGAACTAAACCTACGCTGTCGTTTTGTTCATGATCATGCACATGCCGCGTTGGTGTCCTAGCGGCAGAGTGTTGATGTTGCAGTTCTTACCCATAAGTCACAACTGCACACATTGCATGATCATATTTCAACTCAAGTGCGTTGCCCTTGTCTGTCAACGCCACTTGAGTTCGTTGCCTTTGTTTGTCATGCTGATCCTTCCCTTTGTGTGGTCCTGATAACTTGCACACATATTTAGTGTGATCATGTAACTATATATATATATACAGTGCAAGCTTGGTATTCGCGACTACCTATTACTGCGACGGCTCGGTTATCGCGACGGCTTAGTTTTTGACATTGCAGGTTCTATAATCGCGACAGTTCACGGTGTTCAATTTGCGCGTCTTTTATCTGTTTTTTTTTAAATTTAATTCAATGTCTATAACCATAAAGTGAAATCAGCATCTTTTGGTATATTTAACTTTTCTGATGATTTTGATCTTCAATTTTGTCTGTTTAGTCGTGTCATTTATTGTGTGAATACATATCGGAAAAGTTCAACGTATTTTAAAAAAAACTATACATACTATAGTGGAGAATACATAAATTCAATTTACGTGAATAACAAACTGCATCATAAAAAAAAAAAAACATAATTAAAGTGGACGATGCTATAACATCGATAAATAAATGCATACTTGGCTTTGAAAAATGATAAGCCGACAAAAGCACTATATGAACTAATTGATTCAGCTGTTACTTTAAAAAATAATTTGTCAAAAAAGCAACTCAAAATCTCCGTTTTCTTTAAAAATGTTTGAAATGTAAATATATATATGTATATATATATATACCAGTAAACCCGGGCAGACATTGTTCTGCCGCAGAAATGTTTCAAATTATTAATATTGAATATATGTTTTTTTTAGTATTCTTTTTTTTTTTTTTTAATAAAATAAATTTTAACCATAATAGTTACAAAAACACTTACGTTTTTCAGCCACAATTGCAGTAATAAATGAAATTATAATCTAATGTAGTACGATTTCGTGAATAATATTTTTTGTCAATCCGTCTTTTGCCAATATGAATAGATTCGATAGTTTACCTACACGCGATCATCCAGCATATAGAGAACGATTTGTCCCTTAAACTTTCCGTTCAAAATAGTTGCTTCAATAACATTTCCAGTAGTCGTATACATTCGTCCCAGATAATGATCGAAATCTTTTGTATTTTTGGTAGCCATTCCGCTTTGTTTTTTAAAGCTACACTTTGCGTTCGGCTTGTTATGAATAACTAATGGCAGCATGAGTGCTGAGTGTCCCCTTCGTTCGCCATCTAACAAAGTGGCGGCAATGCCGGTCATAAATAGATTTTTGTTCGGCAGTTATTAATTGCTCATTGTTCGCTATTAATGTGGCTAAGTTTACGTTGTTGTGCTGTTCTTCTCGCTGCACATCACTGTTAACAAAGTCGGAGGCCAGGCGATCAGGCGATGGTATATCGTAGTTTATTTGGCATTAAGTTGCCAATTTGAAATTAGAATACACATATCCTCGATCAACATTAATGCGTCATTGTACATTTCTGGCGTGTAATCAATGTTTTGATCTTGGGTTATGTGTCTAATTCGTTGCAGTATGCCTTCTGTTATGAAGATCTTGTATTTTTCCGACAAAGCCGATGATTGTGTTGGATAACATGTCGTTAATATAATTGCGAGCAGTTGACGAATGCTAAATGGCGTCGATGTAAATGCTGCATCAGCGTCAGATCCCAATGATTGTCGTCTTCCAGTAATTGCAACTCCCGACATGCATCTCGATATGAGTTACTTGTCCATTGATTGTTCGCAAATATTCGAAAAACGTTGGTTCTGTTACATTCACCAACAACAATTTTACTGTGTAAAGTCTTCCTAATGTCTTAGCTTTAAATACGCCTGCGATTGTTGGATGTGGTTCACCTCGTTAACGTGGCTGCCATTTCTTACCTGATTTGTTCTAAGTAAAATAATGGCGACTGTCGGTATATACTAATGTTTGTGCGAATCGTCCTAAAATTTCAGGTTTTTGGTAAAGTGTGAAAAATTCGGTAAGTACCGTTTGGGTGGCTCAAATGCTCGTTGGAGAGCATTTTCTTCAGTGAAATATATACGTTGACCGTTTTCAAGATGTACTGCAAGTTGCTCGACAGATGGGTCTCGTTCGTGTATCGGAAAAGTAAGAATAAGCCAGACAGCTTCGTTGCTGCTGATGTATTTGCTCATTTGGTATCGTGATATTTCGTCGTTTTCACTTACATTTTGTACTTGAAATTCGGTCAAATTTTTGCCTTTATTAACGTATTTGCAAATGTACTTGATGGATTGTGGAGAACTGTAAAATTCAACATTAATATGGGCCTTAACACTGATTATCAATTTCAATTTGCTTTCGCATTATGTATGCTTTTTTTTTTTTCAACATTAACTTAATGAATAAGGGAGATACAAAGCAGTCAGAATAGAAGAAATCAAAATAAAATAACATGGAAAACAAGAATTATAGTAAGGTAGTTAGAAGCAAAGAAAATTAAGTAGAAGTTAAAAGAAGTAGAAGGGTCCACATAGCATCACATACCCTACGGTACCGCCGCTAGGCATTGCTTCGCAGGGCTTATAGGGCTAAGGGACATCACCTCATGGTAGAGCTATCCTTGTGGCACGCTCAGCTCTGTAGACACGAAGGCTGCGAAGTGACATACCGCTTGCCAGTACTCTGGCTTTTCTATCATTTCTGCACCGGGTTGCTAACTGCTACTGGCGCCCCAAGCACTTCGACCAATGCCTTTCTTTCTCGCCTGAAATTTTGACAGCTGAACAGAATGTGCTCAGCGTCCTCCACGACACCATTTTGGCACCAAGCACATTCCGTTTCAGAGTCGTGCCCAAACCTGTGTAGGTAGCTCCTGAAGCAACCGTGGCCGCTCAGCAGCTGCGTAAGATGGAAGTTAACGCAGCCATGCTTCCTTCCATGCCAGACTGCGATGTTTGGTATGAGGCGATGTGTCCATCTCCCCTTAACCGACGAGTCCCATCTGTCTTGCCATCTCACCAAGCTATCAGCTCTTTCTCGTGAACGCCTCAATCGCCTTGTTGCTGCTGGGGCGATTTCGTTGTCTTGACTTCCTGCAATTGCCGCTGCTTCGTCGGCTAATATGTCAATCGGTATCATACCCGCTATGACCAATGCCGCGTCATCCGAAATAGTTCTGAACCCGCTGATTGCACGGAGGGCGCCGATCCTATACACTGACTGAGCCCTCTCCGATAGCTTGTCTTCTGGAGTGCTTGTGCCCAGACTGGAGCTGCATACAACATGATTGATCTGGTCGCAGTTAGAAGTAGTGATCTACTAGTTTGTCTTGGGCATCTTCTATTCAGCATGATTCTCGAGAGTGCTCTTACCGTCACTGCAGCCTTATTTTGTGTGGCGTCTATATGTTTTCGGAAGGAGAGGTGGTTATCGATGAGGACCCCAAGATAACGAATTGCCCTCTTGGACATTACCGATGAGTCGCCGACTTTGACATTGGCCGTTTCTACTTTCTTACGGCTGCTTATTAGCACCACTTCTGTCTTTTCTGCAGCCAGTTCCAGGCCTACAGAAGCTAGCCAATTTCTCACCATTTCTATCGCCTCGTTGCAGCGATCCTCGACCTCGCTCAATTGTTTGGCAACGCATACGATTGCAACGTCATCAGCAAAGCCAACAATATTGCACCCAGGCGGCAGTTGTAGCCGGAGGATGCCATCATACATAATGTTCCACAGTAAGGGCCCTAGTACTGAACCCTGTGGCACCCTACCAGTTACTTTGTGGGTTCTCGTTCCATTGTTAGTCTCGTATAGGATGTATCGTTCGTCAAAATAGCTTCTTATAACTTTTATGAGGTAAGCTGGAACTTGAAAATGCGCAAGGGCATCCAATATACAACTCCATCTTGCTGTGTTAAAAGCATTTTTAACATCCAGCGACGTAACAATACAGTACTTTTTGGTACCTCCTTTCCACCTAGTGCCCTCGATTGCCCGGGTCGCTGTGCCGACAATCAAGTAAATTGCATCTATCGTCGACTTCGATCTTCTGAAACCGAATTGATGCTGAGATAGCCCACCTACAACACCAAGCGCTTCCTCAATCCTGTTTACCAAAATTTTTTCTAGCACCTTGCCAGCCGTATCCAGGAGGCAGATCGGCCTATAGGATGATGGGTCCTCCAACGGTTTACCTGGTTTTGGTAGCAGCACCAGCTTTTGTGTTTTCCACCTTCGCGGGAACGTTCCTTTAGATAGGCATTTGTTGTAGAGTCCAACAAAAACATCTGTGAATGCCTGCACAGCCAATTTCAACGCACCGTTGGGTATCGCATCTGGGCCTGGCGACTTAGTTTCATTGAAGCCATTGACTATACCAATTACCTCATCCTCAGTTGTCAATCTGATGTCCACGTTGTCTTCAGGTGTCCCAAGATAGTGCAACTCCTCCTGGCTTGGGAAGTACTGACACTATTCGATCCAGTTGCAGCCTGTCTGTTGGAACTCGTGCTCTTCCAAGTTTTTTCATCACTATTTGGTACGCCTTGCCCCACGGATCGCCGTCCACTTGGTCGCATAGCTCCATGAAACAACGCCTCTTACTCTTCTTGATGGCTCGCTTGAGCACTCTCCGAGCTTCTGTAAAGACAGCTCTTAGAGATGTAGAATCATCAGACTCTCGCCGCCTCTGGTATCGCCGTCGTGCTCGATTACATATACGCCTAGCTACAGCTATCTCCTCATTCCACCAGTACACTGACCTGTGGTGTCTGGAGTGGGTCCTGCTTATCGCCATGCTGGCATGGCACGCAGCCTCGAGCCTCCCCATAAGCTGTTCCGCCATACTCGATGCGTCGCCGCTAACCCTAAGTCCACTCAGCGTGCCGACGAACACAACAAGGTTGAGCGTGTTGAACTTGTAATGCTTGTGCTGCATTGGTGATACTCGCTCACTCCTGCCGGCAGTTCCCATTTCGAGTATGATTACCTGATGGTCACTTGCTGTATAGTGCTCACTGATGTACCACGACGATTCGGTATATAGTGAACTACTCACGTAGGTAAGGTCCACTATAGAACCAATATCGCCCCTTCTAAAAGTAAAATCGCTGCCCGTATTCAAGAGAGTGACATCCAATAGAGCCAAGGCTTCCAAAAGCACCCGACCTCTGGCGTTGGTGGACGCGCTGCCCCATTCGACTGCCCAGGCATTAAAGTCGCCTGCTATCAGGAGCCTGGAATTGCCCCTGGCGTCTGCCACTAACTCGTCGATAATGGCTTCATACTCGCTGAGGCTTAGACTTGGCGCAAGGTAGCAACTATAGACCCATGTGTTATGGTATAGTGCCCTTACGAAGCCATGCGCCGCCCTTTTGGCCGTCATCTGTCTTGGTTGGCTGCCACATATCCAAATAGCTGCCTTTCCACTTAGATCAATAGCCCACTCATCATCGTTTCCGCAGGTATGTGGTTCACTGAGAATTGCCAGTTCTGCTGACAACTCACGCACCGACTGGTGGAGCAGGTCCTGCGCGGCCACACAGTGGTTTAGGTTGAGCTGGATGACTTTCATGATGTCCTGGCATGGCTACCATCTTTGTTGGCCGGACAAAAGCGGCTACCAGCTTGATGGTTGACATCGTTGAGTTTTTTTGCAACACATATGAAGCACTTTGGGCTGTTCTTGCATTGTTCGACTTTGTGGCCTGTCTCACCACATTTGATGCAGCATTGACTTCTATCCACTGTGCTTCGGCATCGACCAGCCACATGTCCGAACTCGAGGCACCTGTAGCATCTAGTTTGCTTAACCCGCTCCCTCACGCGACACCTGGACCAGCCTATCTTGACAGCGCCTGTCGCCATTATTTTTTCCGCCGTACTGGCCGGGACACTTAATACCGCTACCTGTGTGCTCGCATATGACGGTCTTAGAGTCTTTATGAAGACTTGGTCTGCATTTACCCCCGCCTGGTCCACTAATGCGCCGAGTATTTCGTTTTTCGTGACTAACTCATCCAGGTCTCTTATTTCGATGAGTTTTTCATCTGTAACGGAGCGGACCCCTGCCTCAGTGCCCAGTACTTGACTGATTTCCGCTTTGAGCTGTTGAGTGCTCTCCTCATTCGAGCCCTTAAGTTCTATAAGTAGCTCTCCCTTGAGGGTCCGGCGGATTCTGTTGACATTCCTTCCTAGGTTAGCCAATTCAGCTCCATCCCCTCTAGTCACCTTCGTCAGGATTTCGCTGTAGCTCATTCCTCCGTTCTGCTTAATTATAAGCGCATCTGGGCGACTTCTTTTAGCTTGGACTGCACCCTTATTCCTGGATTTATGTCCCGCCTTTTGCCACTGGTTGCCGGATTCTTCATTGGCTTCCTGCGCCGTAATTGACTGCTTTCCAGTTCCTGCCAGTGTCTCCTTGATAGGCAGTGAAGGATACCCCTTATTTTTTCCTGTTTCCTTCAACTTGGCAGCCGCCTCTTTATCGTGAATACTCTGCGCCTTTTTGATTATTCTAGCCACTGCATCTGCTGCGTCCTTCATGATTTGGTTTACCCATCTTTGGCCACTCAATAGGCTGGTCAGCTCGTTCATTTTCGCACTCGCTTGCTCCAACGTAGCCTGTAGGCTCTGCTTTTCCACTGTGGCACATGCTGTCGTGGCTTCTGCTGCTTTCACTTGCTGCTTAACCGCTAGAGAGCTCTTTGACGGTGATGCCTGGCATCTTTGGCGCTTAGCGAATGGGTCATCCACTTGCGCCACGTCTATCGCGTCTCCGCTCTGTGGGCTGTCCCGCCTTCTGACCACCTTGGACTTGCTTGTGTCCTTACCGCCGCCGCCAGGCGGTGGTGTGCGTTCCATGCTCTTGATTATTTAGCCTAGTCTGCTATACGTTACTTAGTGAAGTCAACTTAGTTTACAATTAACTACTAGCTGACACCTTAGAGCGTTCGATATTTGTTTGGCGCTTTTTTCTTATAATTTATAGTTACAATTATAATTACCCCTCTGTTATCGATAAATTTTACCTTTTTGCTGGGGGTAAGAATATGCACGGTCTGGTAGTACCTTTCGTGCTCAGTGGCAAAAGCTCGTTGATCGTGAACTCAACTTGAGCTTAAGTGCGAGCGAGACAAACGTATGCTGATCGACTATTGGTTGCTATTGAGGCTCCAGCTAAAACGCGCGCTTATTTGTTGTGTTGTCAAAAACATATTTTCCATAGCAGTGTTGTCATACGTCAAGTTATTATGTCGAATTAATGCGCGGGAAATTTTTCTTATAAAATTACCATTTTGGTATCAAAATTTACACGCTTCTATGCGGCGAACGCATATAAGCGGGGATCTTATAAGCGGGGAAAAACTAACCATTCGTTTATGGGGAAATCTCACAAGGGTTAATATCAACGCTAAAATGCGGGGAACGCTTATAAGCGGGGCTCTTATAAGCGGGAACTACTGTATTAAATTCTAATTGATGCCTTACTTAAATTTTAATTACATTATACAGCTATTATAATTAATATAACCGTTTCCCTGATATTCCATGCAAAAAACATTACCACAAATCATGGTGTAATAACTAGAATTTGATGCCAAGGTGGGACTCTCAATTTAGTTATGTTGCGTTCTCATTAGAGCACCGCTGTTTTATATGAAATATGTCATAGAAACATTGTTTTTTTGTGTCTGATTTCCGAAACTTGTACGATCCACTAATATTCACATGCATAACAATTGTTATTAACACAATTTTTGTTTTATTTGATTTAATTAATTATATTTGTACACTATATTTCATTAATTTTGCCTTAATTGCCGGCAGCTGCTGGCAGTTGGCTTGCCTGTGTTTCACGTTTAAGCATTTTCAACCGTAATTTAAAAAACCACTATATAAAAAAATATATACTATTAAGTAAACAAATTTAAAAAAAAAAGGAATGTGCCTCACCCATATAAGCACACTATTGAAGTAAACCTGCTGCACAAAATGTTATGTTATGCCACTTATATTACTGGCGTACTGACACAATGTGCTCAACAACAACAACATTCATATAAAAGTGTTTTTTGTTTTCTGATGTTTCCATCCTTGTTAGCAACAGCAATGCAAAGCAAAGAGCTACAGCTACAGCAATAAAATTCAGAAAATGTGTGCTATACAACGACTAATATATTAGTGTACAGAACAGTCTCGATAGTAGAATACCTTAAAATAATACCATTTTCACATATATGTGAGTTAAACATGTTTTAGGCTATACTGTTCATTGCGAAGAATATGTGCACAACAACAACAACATTCATATAAAATGTGTCTCGAAATATTTTAATGTTAAAAGTGTTAGCAGCAGCTAAGCAAGGCAACGATCTATGAGTATTACACAGCAATATGTGTGTATACGTGTGTCACATAAAATGTTGTCTGAGCGAAATCTACTCTTTCGGTTGTTTGTTTGCTATTTCATAGATGAGAAATTTTATATTCGCTCGCGAAACAGTACAATCAGTAAAACATTTTTTATCTCTCTCTTACTCATGCGTAGCAATCATTTTCTACGCTGCAGACAAACACACACAAGACAATGCGCATTGTTTTGTGCGTCTCCCCACTTCGTCTCTGAAGCATCTAGCCTTTGATTTCTGTTACCTTTTTTTGGACTTACACCTCGCTAAAAAACTTTCACTTCAAAAAAACCTTTCGCCGCCGCTCGACCGATTGCGCTACAGCGCATGCTTAGAACACGCTGCTTAAAATGTATTATGAAATAAGTTTTGATAATTGAAAATTTTGGCTGAATACTGGGACAAATACTGGGGCAAAAATACTAAAGCGGATTTCAACCGATAGTCCACCTTATAGGCATTATTAAATGTCAATGACTTGACCATCATAAGGAGGAAAAAAGATATACAGACAAATTTCAAATAACCACCATATCAGTGAAATGTCCTAAGAATCAAAAAATATTAATATCTGCAGCTATAACCCTCCCAGACACTATATAACCATAGAGGTTTATAAGCAAATGCTAGTAAAATATGACAGCTATATTTTTGGGGGTAATGTCAGTGCCAAACATATTCAATTGGACTTCCAATTAATCACAACTTAAGGTGTGCGCTTCTAAAGACAGCAACCGATATAAACTGCAAATCCCACCACTTTCTCTAAATACCTAGCCGAAATTTTCCAAGATACTATGGCTGATGACGAAGAATTGGGTGATAATCAAATTTAGGAAGACATTAGTATCCGAGAAGCTAGTTTTGAGGAGCTGAAACAAATTATGACAAGCCATCAAACTGGGAAAGCTCCCGGATACGAACTTGTTACTGCCAAAATCCTGAATGAACTCCCCCATTCGCTCTTAAAAAAATAACTGTAATCATTATTGCCGCCTTAAGATTACAACATTTCCCCGTACATTGGAAAGTTTTGTAGATTATAATGATACAAAAATCAGGAAAACCGGTTCACCTAGTCTCTTCTTACCGCCCAATCTCACTTTTGCCAATCCTATCCAAGATCCTTGAAAAAATTATCTTAAACATACACACAATTGAACAATTGAACAGGTTCATCATATATGTGATGAAATTGAAAAAGCCCTAGAAGACAATAAGATGTGTAATACCGTATTTTTATATGTCTCGAAAGCCTTCGATAATGGTTTACATGCACGCTTAATGTTCAAAATAATAATGTTCAGCCAGATTCTACAATCATACCTAAGTTCGCACCTTTCGGGTGCGATATGACACCGTATTCTCCTCACTGCTGCCGATTAGGGCTGAGGTACCACAAGGAAGCATACTTGGCCCGAAAATATATTTAATCTTCACCAGCGACATCCCAATGCCTAGTGACAGCACCGTTGCAACCTTTGCTGATGATGCAGCCATATTTTCAATTGGAAAAGAAGCAGTAGAAAAAACTCAAAGTGTTATAATTACCACACTTAACTAAACCAAAAAATGGAAGATAAATTTAAATGAGACGAAATCTATATATGTGGACTTCACGAAACGTCAGGAATTACATATTCGCTATATCAACTAATATGGGTATTTTTTAAGCGTAGTTTTTTTAAAAATCGAATTTGCTTAAAAAATTCAAAATTTTTATTGTATCGATTAATAGGCCTTTGCCATTTACGTTTTAAAGACAACTTCATATAAATGTTGTCCGCGGCTCCGTTTCAAATAGGCCATTCGGAAGGTCCAGTTTTTCGTCACTTTTTCAAGTATTTCGGCTTGTATTCCGAATTACGCGTGTTATGTTATCCTGTAAGCCTTCAATCGTGTTCAGCTTGTCCATATAGACTAACGACTTAACATAACCCCACAAGAAATAATCAAGCGGCGTTAAGTCGCATGATCTTGGCGGCCAACTCACAGGGCCATTTCGAGAGATAAGCTGCTCACCAAATTCATCTTTCAACATTTCATAATATGGTCGTAACAAACGGTGCACATTTTTCACAGAGCACGAATTTTGATAATAAATTTCAATAATTTTCAATCGATGCTCGTTTGTAAGTCTTTCCATGATTAAATGGCAGAGTATACTGAAAACTTTTTACTTTGACAGACGACGTTAGGACGTTATTACTAACAATTGGTGCCAACGTGGAAAACTTAACTCTTAACAAATCATCCTATTTATTGGCTTCATGGCATCATGAAAATAAAATTTTGGTATATAAGCAGATACTGACTCCAATTTGGAAATACGGCATGCAGTTATGGGGATGTCCCTCGTTATATTAGAAATTCCGACACACATCGGGACCTTCACATCGATGTGGTCAAGGAACAGATCCATAAAATCGCCATAAGCCACCAGAAACGCATAGTAAACACACAAATATAGAAGCATCTAAGTTAGCACACACATCAAAAAAGAAAGGCTAAAAATACTGAATCCGTCTGACCCAGTCAACAACGATGGCTTAACATCCAAAGCCATAATCAATTGAGAACGACACAGTATCTTGTGAAGAACAGGGAAATTGTGTGTAGTAACTTTTGGTAGTGGTTAGTAATTTTATACCCACAGTGGATTGCTCTTTATGTGAAAGCCGACTTAACGAAATACCCATAATGTAAAAAACTGCTAGATATTTAATGATGTTGTTTAACAAGTTGTAGTGCACTAAAATTTAACGTAATTAATCATTTTAAGCAAGACTATATACAATCGACATATATTCAATTTACAATGTGCTGCCCACTATACAGCATACCTTAGCAAAATAAAATATCAACTGACGACTTTTATTCATACCTTCAACCACACTAATTGGGGTTCAAGAATCAATAACACTAAAGGCAAAAATCCACTTAACGCAATTCAAAAATGCAAATCTAAACATATTAGTACTGGAGAACCAACATACTGGCTCGTAGACCAATCGAAAAAGCCTGACCTGATTGATTTCTGTATCATAAAAAGCTTTCACTTAAACCACTTTCACATTAAAAATGTATATGGACTCACCACTGACCATTCTACGATATTATTTTAATATGCGGCAGCAGTAAAGGCTACCCCCAGACACATAAAGATACATATATTCCGAAATTTCATTGAAATTCACCTTCAAGCACATAAACCATTAAAAAAACTAGATGACATTGACTCAGCAATAGCACATATAAACATAATAATTCAAGAAGCAGTCATAAAAACCACGTCTACCTAAACAAATAACACGACAAAGCAACCCAAAAATCAAATGGCTTCTTGGCAATTACCTCAATTTTCGAAAGATAAAACTAGAAAGGCAGGGCTATAGTCGGGCGTAACCGACTATAGAAAACCCTGTACCCAATCCATAACAAAAAAATTATTTTCTTAGAAAATGCCATTTTTCTGCTGATCGTTCCTATGGCAGCTATAAGTTATAGAAACTGATATTTATTACATTCAGGAGTATGATTGGATATTGTCTAAAACTGCCAAATTCAAAATTTGGTAACGATATCTTAATAAACAAAAAAGTTTTTCTCAGTAAATGTTGTTTTTCGCCCGATCGTTCCTATGGCAACTATATGATATAGTAAACCGATATACATAATATTTAGATATGTGATTGGGTATTAGCTAGAACGATTTAATCCAAAATTTGGAAACGATATCCTAAAAAAAAAGGGTTTTTGTTACTAAATGTGAGTTTTCACCCGATCTTTCCTATGGCAGCTATATGTTATAGGTCGAATTAAAAAAAATAAAAAAAGTTAACTCGTTATGCCTATGAATTGGGGGAGTCTTCGTGCAAAATTTGGTGGTTGTAAGTCTTACAGTTTCCGAGATCCGTTTGTTCATATAGACGAACGAACAGACGAACATAGCTAGATCGACTCGCCTCTTGATGCTGATCAAAAATATATATACTTTATGGAGTATGCCACGGCTCCTTCTGCCCGTTACATACATTTGCACAACTTTAATACACCCTTTACCATTTTTTGGTATAGGATATAAAAAATCAAATGGATCAGAGCGACATAGGAAACTGAAAAGACCTTCGACTTTCACCATTTACAACAACAGACGTACAATCAAGCATTTTCTAAAATATTAAGCAAAAATGGTCGAAATTACTTCTAAGCAGTAACATTGGAACATAGTAATGTCTACAATTTAATGTAATAACGGATAGCAAAGGTGTACGGAAAATTTTTAATTTTACTGTTTAAATGTAAAAGAAAAACTTTTCCTTCTGCGCTTTTTCGTGTGTGACTTATGCACAAATCGAGTTTTCTTTAATTGTTTTATAAAGCGCTCATTGCCAAAAAAAGAAGAAACTAAATAATTCATATAGACTGATGTATTCCTTCTTTTTTTAACGCATGTCTACATACATTACATATTGCACAAAATTGCTAATACACGTACAATAAAAGCAAAAGCAAATGAAATGATACAAGACCAACAAAAACAACAACAAACACAGAGCGAGCAGACAAAAACAACGAAGTTAGAGAAATAGCAACGGCTCCTACTCGGAGAATATTGAACAGAAGGCCTCTCTACTTCTGACCACCCACTTTCCAGGCACTTCACTGACCCTGTGACCCAACCTTGGCAAAGAGCCACAGGTAGATCATGGAAGACAGCGACTGACATGATCACGAGGGAAAGCTTGACATGGGCAATCAACACTTTCCAACCATATAAATCACCTGGGAGGGACGGCATCTTTCCAGCCCTACTCCAAGAAGGACTGCCAATCATACTCACCCATGTAAAACACATCCTCACGAGCAGCTTAGCATTAGGCTATATACTCGCTCCGTGGAGAATGGTCAAGGTAGTCTTCATCCCCAAGCAAGGGAAAAAAGATATTACTCACCCAAAGTCCTTCAGACCCATCAACTTCACTTCTTTTCTCCTGAAAACACTAGAAAAGCTGGTGGACAAATACTTACGGACTACAATACTTGCGCGAGAACCCCTTCACCACTCGCAGCATGCATACCGAGCTGGTCGATCCACGGACTCAGCGCTATTCCAACTAACTAAGACCACTTAAACTTTGTTAGCAAGGAAACAAACAACTCTATGCGCATTTCTTGACATAGAGGGAGCCTTTGACAATTCATCCTACGCTGTAGTGGCTGACGCACTTGCACGTAAAGGCATTATTACATCCTAAGTTAACTGGATTAACTCAGTTCTAAGGTCACGCGCAGCCGAGGTCACAATGGGAGACACCACTCTAGCAATGACAACCACGCGTGGTTGCCCCAAGGGGGGGTTTATCACCGCTATTGTGGAGTCTCGTCATAGACAGTCTTCTAATCGAGCTTACGGCAAAGGGTATCTCCAGCCAAGACTACGCGGATGACAAAGTCATCATAGCCTCTGGCCCCTTCGAGGAAACTCTCTGTGATATTATAACTCGGGGGTTGAATATCACGAAGAGATGGTGTAATACAGTGGGACTCAACATAAACCCTGCAAAAACCACCATCATACCATTCACCAAGAAGAGACGGCTGGGCCACCTAAGTGAAATTCGCCTTCTCTAGCGAGGTCAAGTACCTCGGACTAATCTTTGACCAGAAACTAAACTGGCCTAAACACATGGACGAAGCAATTTGGAAATGTACAAATGCGATCATGGTCTATAGGAATTTTGCGGGGCAGTACTCTGATACTGCGCTGGCTCTACAACATGGTTGTCAAGCCAAGACTCACCTATGATGCCATAGCATGGGGAGAAACCGCTCATCTGGTTTCTGTCCAGAATAGACTGAATTATCTCTAGCGCTTAGCATGCGTAGGTATCACAGGTGCTATGAGAACATGCCCAACTGCGGCAATGGAGAACATCCTAGATCTAATTCCACTTCATATCGTCATCTCCAATCTAATAAAGACAACATTGCTACTCTCTGCACGGAAGACTACCTCTATTTCCGCTCCCCAGAGATGCAATTACCACCACCGTCCACTTCTCAAGGAATTATGACATTGGTCTTAATACTAAAAGAAGTTGGACAACGGAACGCGAGGCATATAATATCAAACCATATGCAATAAAGTGGTACACTGATGGCTCCTTGACCGAGGAAGGTACCGGCCTGGGTGTCTTCGGTCCTCGCAAAAGGTACCATGAATCCCTCGGCAAGAACACCAGTATCTTCCAAGCGGAGATATGCGTCATAAATCGGTGTGCACACTTCAACATCGAGGTAACGAAGAAGCTGACAAACTAGCTAGAAAAGGAGAAGCCAATGCAATGATAGGACCAGAACCCTGTTTAGGCATTGGCGCTCACACACACAGAGAATATCTCCGCTGTCAAGGCGAAGAACACGTCACTTGAGACACCAAGAGACGGTCGGGCTTCTCCCGACAATTAACCCCCTAAACATCCTTGCCTTTCTGCAGGATATCGGACTTATGGAGGTTCTCTAGTTACTAGAGTTAACGGGAAGTACAATATATCTATTCAAGTCGCAGTACATGATTTCCAGCCCCGCTAATAAAATTAAATAGAGAAATAGCAACAAGACAAAAAGTGCGAGCAGAAAAGAATATTCTTCGCCTGTGTGTTCAGCAACAACATTGAATGGCAAATAACATTAATAATATCAAAGCTGTCATCAGCAAATAGACAAATACTGTTGTGCCGCTGTTAAGTTTGGCTGTTGTGAACAATAACCACAGAGCGAGTTGTTGTGTAGCTGCTATGTAGGTGTTGATCACTCTGTTGATCGCTCTGTTGATCACATTAAAATAACAGAAATTCTTTCCCGAGAACTAAGACATTACTATCTCAATAAGGCTTACTTAGGTTACGACCCAATCGCAGGTAAAATATTAAAAGAACTTGCAGCAGTTTTTTATTTACGAAACATTTAGAACGCTTTATTAAGATACAAATATTTTCCTAAACTTTGGAAATTAGCTGAGATAACCCGATAAAAACCACACACAATCATCATCCTATAGACCGATAAGTCTGCTGCTTGTACTGAGCAAAGTTTTCGAAAAAATACTTTTTGAAAAAATCAAGCATGTTATTGCGGAAACTAAAGCCATGCCTGACCACCAGTTTGGATTTAGACAAAAACACTCGACAGTCCAACAAATACATAGAGTTACACATAAAATTATAAGCGATCTAGACGCCAAAAAGTACTGTGTAGGAGTTTATTTAGATGTCGAAAAAGCCTTTGACAAGCCAAATATTTCACAAATACTACTGAACGTAAATTCTACGTCAAATTTAACGATACCACTTCATCAATACAAACAATAGAGGCAGGGATTCCTCAAGGCATTGTAATTGGACCATTTTTGTATACGCTATACACAGCAGGCATTCCCGTACCAGAGGATGAAGATACAATGATAGCTACATTCGCTGACGACACAGTTCTACTTTATGCACCCACAAACTTATCTACAGCCTCCAGTAAATGACAGGACATAATAAACAAAACGGCAGACTGGTTCAAACTCTGGAATATCAAACGCAAGACTCAAAAAGTCATATATACCACAAAAACGAATATCCCACCAACAAACATTCAAATAAATGGATCACACATCCATTTAAGTTAACTCGCTGTCGACAAAGGAATTAACAACATCTCGAAGACTTAAGCGATTGCGCTCAATCAACCAAGAAACTTGATTTAAAATAAATTTAAAAAAAAAAGATAAATACAATAACAATAGTTACTAAAGTTAATGTATTGATAGTAATATCTAAACCCAAAACTGTACGACAAAAGATGTATAAAGTTAGAAATAATAAAATATACACATCTTTGGGAAAATAAAAAAAAATTTTGGATTAAGGAACAATAAGACAAATAAAAAATGTTGTTTAAAAAAAATTCCATATGAATCGTAACAGAATGCGGACGTGTTTCAAATAGCTCCTACTACTAAAGTGGAAATTCTGAAATAAACAAAAAAAAAAGCAAATATCTATTAAAAACGCCCATGAGACCATGGTAAGAGTCACCAATAAATCTTTTCATATTGTGTTAACACCAATACAAATTAATATAATGTGTAAATCTTTGCTTAATCTTGCAGTAGCACCGGCTATCAACCATCAACAACAAACGGGTACTTCACAATACAAAGTCAACACATCAATAGTGCCAGTCTAGTTCGCGTTCCCAATCTCTATTGTGCCCTACGCCAACTACAACAATAACTAATACTATAGACTAAACCAATTTGCAACCTTGTAAAATTCAAAACATAGCAGAAACAACATAACACGACTTCTGGTTGAGTATGTCAAACACAACAAATAGATTCCAACTATTACAAAACAACGATTCAAACGAAACAGAAATGCGCAAAATTATAAAGAATATCCACAAAAGACAACAACACCAACCAACAAAGAAAAAATCAACAACGAACACGCATCACCACTACTAGCAAAAAAACCTAATAAGCCACCACCTATCTATGTCCAGTAAGCGGCTAATATTAATCTACTAACCCAAGCACTAACTGAATGTATTGAATACAACTATACATAAAAATGTATGGATGATAACGAAGTTCTTATACAAACAAATGAATCAAAACATTCTACTATTGTAACACGAATGATTCGCAAAAAATAAAAATAAAACCTCTGCCAATATGGTTTGTTGAGCTAAGGCAAAAAGAAAATAACAATGACATATACAACACCACATCATCACAAAAGAACAATTTCCAAATGCAGCAACTGCCAAAAATTTGGTCACACCAAAAATTATTGTACCAGAGTCCCCATTTGTGTTAAGTGTGCAAGGGCCCCTAAAACCTTAGATTGTGAACTA
The DNA here is from genome assembly GCA_037044495.1 of Stegana nigrithorax. NCBI lineage: Eukaryota > Metazoa > Arthropoda > Insecta > Diptera > Drosophilidae > Stegana > Stegana nigrithorax. Next base: position 18,385 of record JBAMBQ010002170.1, read on the forward strand.
AAAAACAACGTGGTAAAATGTGCGTTACATTCTGCTGGTCACACAGCCAACTACAATGGATGTAAAATATATAAAGCTCTTAAAATTAAACGCTTTCCTTCTGGTGAATCTGCAGATGTGCAGAAAACACCAAAAATTGTTGCATCCAGCAGCAAAACTTACACCCGGTACTAAGCTTTGCCAAAATAGTATATAAACACTAACCATCCCGACGGTACCGGTCATGCAGGATCAGCAATCATAATTAAAAATACAATAAAGTTTAATGAAAACGTTCATTTCAAAAAAGACTACATTCAATCAACGAATTTTCATTTTTGGGACAATAATGGAGAGTTATGAATGAAAACAACCAACCAATACTATAATTACGTCCAAACTCAGGGAAATTTTGCGAGCGATTTTATTGCAAAACATACATTCTAGGGCTCCAAAATTAGGAACACAAAAGAAAACGACCTGTTAAGAGCAATTCCAAAACGAAAGGGAAAACTCATCAGTACAGGCGAACCAACATACTGGCCCTCTGATCCAACAAAGAAGCCAGTGTGATTTACTTCTATATAGTAAAAAGCATTCACATAAACCATTTCGACATTAAAAGTGTATACGAACTATTGTCTAACCACGCTCAAATTTTGCTCAAATACAATTCTCTGATAAAAGCCAAAAATGAACACACAAAAATACACAGTAAAAAAAACTGACCGGAACTAATTTCGAGAGTCTATAAATATGCAACTACAAACTTAAGTTCCCTTAAAAACTCATGAAAACATTGAGACAGGAACAGCACACTTAAATGACAGAATCCAAGAAGCAGCTTTAAAAACTACGCCTAATCATAAGAAATAAAACTCTATTAAAAATAACTGTCCAATAGTAAAAAAGTTACTAAATGAATTTGGAAAGCTACGTAAAAGATGGCAACAAACTCCTTTTCCTGGTGATAAAGATTATTTAAAGAACCAGTAATCTGGTCATAGTTACTGCCATCCGAGCAGTAACATCGGAACATAATAATGTCTAAAATTTAATGTAATAACGGACAGCAAAGGTGTATAATTGGCAATATTTTTTTTATTTTAATGTTTACATTTTTTTATATTAATTTTTCTGCTGCGCTTTATCGTGTGCATTATGCACAAATCGAATTTTCTTTAAATTTTTTATAAAGCGCTCATCGCCAAAAAGAAAAGAGAAACTAAATATTAATTAAAAATGAACTTTCCTACAACGTCCACTGAACCCGAGAACAAACTGCTTCAAGGTAATGCCTATGCATTGCACCAAGATGCGCTAATGCAAACTCGTGGCTAAGGCTGTTTTCGTGAAATCAAAAAATAGTGCATTTGAAATAGACTGATATATTCCTTCTTCTTTTAACGAAATGATACAAGATCAACCAAAACAACCACAGAGCGAGCAGACAATAAAAAAATTCAATGAAGTTAGAAGAATAGTAAGAACAACATAATTGCGAGCAGAAAAGAATTTCGGCAGTAATTTTTTATTGCTGTGTAATAGATCGCTGCTTTGCTTAGCTGCTGCTAATAAGGGTGGAAAAATTAAAATATTCCGTGACAGATTTTATATGAATGTTGTTGTTGTTGTGTACATTGTGACAGTACGCAAGTAATATGAGTGAGCACTAATATGTTTATTAGTAATGACTTACAGTGAATTGCTTTATTTCTTTCCTACTTCATGTACATTATACATAATAAACATGTATGGGTGATATGAATCTTCGTCATTGACCGCAGAATTTAATTTTAGCGAAATGAAGACTAAAGCCTGGAAAATTTTTAACTCACATATATGTAAAAATGGTATTATTTTAAGGTATTCTACTATCAAGACTGTTCTGTAAACCATATGAGTTGTTGTCTACAACACATTTTTTTATTGCTGTACAAATCTGCTTGCTCTGCATTGCTGTTGCATTGCAGAGAACATACACTTTTCAATTAATGTGTATGTGCTTCTTTAGAGAAATAGCAACAGGAACATAAGAGCGAGTAGAAAATAATATTATTCGGCTTTTTGTTCAGCAAACAACGATATGTATTATGCACATAAAACAACATTGAATGGGAAATAACATTTATAACATCAAAGCAGTCATCAGCAAATACACAAAAACTGTTGTGCTGCTATTAAGTCTCGCTGTTGCGAACAAGAACCACAGAGCGAGTTATTGTGTAGCTGTTGGTCACTCTGCTGATCACTCAACTACATTGAATTAACAGAATTTTTTTTCACGAGAAGTTAGACATTACTATTCCAAAAATTAAATTAAAATAAATAATAACACATTGATAACTAACCAAATAGAAAACCTGACTGCAACTTCTGACACAAATTATTTATTGTGGAAAACATCTAAAATGCTACTAAATAAAATGCCACATGTGTCGCCAATCAAGAAAAATGACAGGAAATGTGAGAGCACTAACATAGAAAAGCGACAACGCTAGCTAATTACTTTGAAGATGTTGTCTCAGATGGCCAATTAATCAATACTTTACTCCCAATAAGCAGCAGACCAAAAAAATATTTTAAACTTAATCATATAACCGTAAGAGTCATTGATCTGTGCATAAAAGATAAATATATTAAACAAACCAAGGCCTCTTGGGTATGACAAGATCACGGGTAGAATTTCAAAAGAGGTGCCGACAATTGGAAAACAATACATGCGTAACATCTTTAATGCAATATTAAGAACCACTCATTTCCCAAGACTTTGGAATATATCCACAATAATACCGTTACCAAAAGCAGGCAAAGATCTCACAAAAAACATTATCACACAGACCAATAAGCCTTTTACCTGTAATGAGCAAATTATTCGAAAAACTGTTATTTACAAATTTAAACCCCAACTAGAAGAAATCAAAGCATTCCCTGAACATCTGTTGAAAATTAAACTAAATGTTATTTTCATTCCATTTCATTGCTTTAGTTTCACAAATTCCTGCTATATACTGCATAATTATATAAGTATATCTAAATAGCCTTGTAATTAGGAGTTAGTAAGAAGTTAGCACTAGCAGCATACAGTCGCTTGAGCCGCTGGAATGAAAGTAAGAAAAACTTAAAGAAATGTTATATTTTTTACATGGTGCCGAAACCCGGGATAAGTGGCTATCGATATTCGTAAAATCAAAAGAGTATCTAACACGCAAGTGAAGCAGATTACTCCGATTCGAGAAGAAATGGATCCAGCATTACGATCAAAGATCAGAACACAGCTAACAGCTAACAGCTTGAGCTTGTACATGAGCTTATCAACAATAAAAAGAACTGTAGTTGCACCACGCGGTACTGCCGTAAAGCATTGCTTCGCGGGGAGAAGTAAAAACCTCATTGGGCTATGCGGTCTTTGTCGGCAGTTGTCATAATAGTGGTAGCAAACTTCAGGCAGCATCCAAATTGCCACTACACAAACCTGTCTAGGTGGGGGCTTCACCAAAAACTGCGCCAACACGCGCCTAGCAGCAGCAAACCTTGAGAAAGCAAACGCACAGTGTTCAACGTCTTCAACCACTTCATCCTCGCACAAGGGCCACAGAGGCGATTCGCCATGGCCAAAACGATGGAGGTATGCCCTCAAACATCCGCTTACAGCGCTGAGGAGCTGTGTCAGATAGAAGTTGACTTCTCCATGTCGCCTCCCATACCAGCTGTCTAGCCTCGGGATTAGACGGTGAGTCCACAGGTCCTTACGTGAGCTGTTCCAGCGATGTTGCCTTTCGGTGAGACCGTCGCATCTGATTACAGCTCGCTCGGCAGTCCCCGTCTTACTCTGAGGGGTTTGATGGAGTTCGGCTCTTTCTTTGCCCAGCAGGTCAATCGGTATCATGCCTGCGATGACCAATGCCGCAACATAGGAGATCGTCCTGAATGCAGAGCAGACTGTAGCTTCTAGTCTTTGTGACAGTGGCACAGATCGGTGCACCTTCGAGGATGCTGGAATGCTTTAAGCTCTGGAGTAGCAGTCGGCGTCCTTGCTTAGGGACTCTAATGTTCAACATAATGCAGGAAATCGCCCGAGTGGTTCCGTACTGTAGATGCGCAACTTTGTACCGCGAGGAAATGAGAAGAGCTTATGTTTTGTGCGCCGCAAGTTGGAGGCCAGCCTCGTGCAGCCACTTGTAGACTCTGTCTATAGTAGCGTTGCAAACACGTTCGGCTTCCTCCAACTGTTTGGCCACAACTACTACGGCGACGTCGTCTGCGAAGCCGATAATTGTTGGGTGTGGGGGACATTTCAGAGCAGTGGGCCGAGAACAGAGCCCTGAGGAACATTCGCCGATACCACATATTCGCCAGGCCTAGCATCCGTTTCATAAAGGAGGGTGTGCCCACTGAGGTAATTGTCTACAATGCGGTAATTGTCCGGAATGCGTTCAAAGTACGTGCCCACTTCGTCGTGTTAAAAGCGTTGCGCACATCAAGAGTGGCAACCAAGCAGTAGCGCTTGGTGCCGCCCTTCCATCTGGTACCCGTAATAACCCACTGACTGGGCAATGCAGGTCTGATGTCCAATGGCGTCCAGCTTTGACTTTCTCTTGGTGAAGTCGTACTGATTTCGAGAAAGTCCGCCCGCTAGAGCAACAGCTTCTTCTAATCTGGTGCAAACGGTCCTCTTCAAGACTTTAGCAGCCGTATCTATCAGGCAGAAAGGCCGGTAGGAGGAAGGGTCACCTGTGTCTTACCGGTCTTCGAGGAGACAGAGGTTGAAAACCACCGCGAACTGCTCAGGGCGCAGGTTGATCGCTAGCTGGACAGCGTTGCTAGGAATGCTGTCAGGACCAGAGGCTTTACCCAGTTCGATTTTCCTGGCAGTAGCCAGGACCTCAGACGTTGTGATATTGGGGATATTTGTTCGGGTACTGTTTTGTGACAATGATGTCCTTTCTTCCAAAAATTTGAATCGGCTCAGCTGTCTAAAACAGGCAGCAAGAATAAAAGAGAAACGGAGATTATAAGAGCAAATTCTACAGCGACAACAGTAGGGTTGTACTCTGCTAAGGAATCAAATTAAGAATCAAGCTTATTTGCGAAGTTAATGATGGTATTTCAGATGTGGTGAAGCAAATCACACATCGAGATTTTGCTAAAATCAAAATTTAACATGTTCCAAATGCTCGGGTAGACACGTGACTCCAATGTGTGGGAACAAAATAATTACCGCAGGAAGCTGAGTTGCCACTCAGGAGCAGTGTACAACGAAACAAGTCGTGTCTACAGCTTTACTTTGCATTGATAACGAAATATATTTGCAGACGGCAAAAAGATTATTAGCGAGTGGAACAAATAATTTTATCGCGAATTGTAATGGATAGTGGTAGTCAGTGCACTGATGTGGCAGAAACTCTGGCGAAACGTTTAAGGCTACCGGTCATTAATCATCGTTAAATGAACAAAGAAAGTAAAATGCGTAATGGGTAATGTGCAGAGTCAATATTCTGACGGAATGATAGAAATTTACGCATCGATAGTGATAACCATATATGAAGACGTTTTACCCGTACCGCGCGTAACAAATTCAACAAGAAAAAACTTTGCGAAGAATATTATAGCTAACGAGGAGCTATTAAACGGTATAAATCTATTATTCGGCCAAAGGCAATTGTTGGAAATTATTATACTATTATATACTATATTATACTAATCGTGAAAATCTTGAGCAAAATTTAGTGGCGGCAGAAACCTTTTTTGGATGGACAATTCAAGATCATTTTGGTGAGCTTCGAAACGGCTTAAAGTCCGTGTTACATACATTAGAGCAATACGACGACCTTGATATCGAAAGTTTTTCGAACTAAGAATCAGTCGGTATAACGTAGTATGAAAAGGAAAATGATTTAATGTAAGCCAAAATTATTCGTAAATTTAGCAAGCGTATTCAGTGTGTTTTGCCAAGGGCAATAGCTACAGAAGATTTACTTTACAATAAAAATAAGTAATAGATTGCTTGAAAAAAAAAAAAAAAACTAACAGTAAACGATAATACCATAAATGAATTATTGTATATGGGTATAGCAGAACCAGTATCAGCAACATCTAGCAATTACGCATATTACATGCCTCACCACCCGGTATATCGAGATGACAAAACGTTGGCTTAGATGTGCATAGTCTTTGACGCCTCGGCCAGCGAACAAGGAACAGCATCTCTAAACGATCATCTTAGCTCAGGTTCGAAATTAATTACAGATTTAACTGCTGTTTTAATAAAGTTTCGTTGCCAGAAAGTATCTCTTGTGGCTGACATTGAGAAGGCCTGTTTCAAACAGAAAAAGATAAAACAGATCGCGATTATCATCGATTATCACTGCCTAATAAACCGGCTACAAGGATAGTGGTTTGACCTACAGTCCATTTTTATTAACATCAATGATTCGGCTGGAAAAATGATTTTACGTAGATGATTCAGTGACTAGCATCCCGACACTACAAGTAGCTGAAGATTTATACATAAAGGCAAGGCAAATTATGTAAAACGCTGGCTTTAGTTGAAAGAACGATTTAGGGGAAAAGGAAACAATGCAGAAGATGCTCGGGGTTTGCTGGAATGCGAGCCCAGCAGCCTATAGGGCTGTCGCATACATACGAAAAATTAAATGTGAGGGCGCAATTGCAGTTAGATTTTTTGTTCAAAAAATCGTAAAATATTTGAGGAGACAATCAGGAGAGGTTACCTTTGTAGAGATGCGAGAGCGAAATTATACTGGACACAATTTATATAACAGAAGGAGTTTCTCGAAGAGTATTACGAAAAGTTTTGCAACTTTATAGTTTTACCAAAAGGTTCACATTTTTCAGACCTACTAATTAGAGACGCTCGTCAACGAGTTATGCACAGCGACGTAAACGCTATGTTCGAGGGAAGACACTATTTTGCGTTCACTTTTTTTTCAATTTTGTACACACAAACACTTGCGGCAATTACAATTTTAATAGAAAATTTATTCGCACTACACAGACTTGCTTTAAAAAATAATGCAATACAAAAATTACAAATATATTCTGCCAGCAGCGAAAAAATATAAAACTAAAAAGAATAAGACAATTGTTCTAACAGCTGTGGTTTAGTGTTGATAGGTTCGGTGTTGTTAGAGTTGTGCTCCCGACATGCTGCCCCCGATAGAAGACACCTGTATTTCAACTGAAGGATCCTCAAGGGGCAGAACGGCGATTTTTCTGTGGTTCGAATGTTGGCGACCCGCACTACGCAGTCACTTCCAGGAATGCTGCTTTCCACTCTACCCAGCTTCCATTGTAGTGGAGGTAGATTGTCGTCTTTGAGAACCACTACCGTGTTTGGCGGTAGGTTAGATGATGAAGTACGCCACTTCCCTCGCTCTTGAAGTAGTGAAAAATAACTCGTACTCCAATTGCGCCGAAAAAAAAATTGATTGCATTTGGCACACACGATGGCAACGGCTCAATCTGCTGATGTTTAGTGCCGTTATATCCGGTTCATCGATTGCAACGATGGAGGACTCAATTAAAATGTGACCTGGTGTCAGCACATCTAGGTCGTCTAAACTTTCTAAAATGAGACAAAGAGGGCGTGAGTTTAATATGGCATAAAATTCGCAAATTAGAATCCCAAGTTCATGAATTGTTAAAATGGTATTTCCAACGACGCGGTGGAAATGGTATTTAGCTGACTTGACTGCCGCCTCCCATAACTCGCCGAAATGCGGGGAGCGATGCGGTATGAAGTTCTACTTGATTCCAATAGCCTGTTGTGCATTCCCTTATTCACATTAGTTTTATATTCTTAAATAAACACATTACTCGGAGTAAGAACGCGTCTTCACTTATGTAGTACAAAAAAGTAATTAATTTATTTTATCAAAAATATTAAAATCTTAACTCTAACAAAACGTTTTGGTTTATGTATATGTGTAATATAAAATGGGCAACTCTCCCATGCAATATGTGTACATATATGTACGACTAAGTATGTCGCAAGAGTTCCAAGCGCAGCATTTCCAAGCACAACGGTCAGCGGCCCAAAATGGCCGGTCATATTACCGTGAGATAGGTATGGGCGCATTATTCGTATGTAAGAAAGTAATACATATTATTTATATTTCCTTATTTTTAATTGTTAAGTCTCTACAATTGCATGAGTACACCTCCCTTTTTTTTAGAATAACGTAATTTTTGTAGTTGTTTACGTTAGTATTAATGATTCATTTAATTATAAATGTATTTTTAATTCTACTGTAAATGAAAATATTTCGTGTTTATTTCATATAATAATATTTTCTTGTAATAGGAAGTTATTTATTATTATAAATGTTTGGCATAGAATTTTGTTTTGTCATAGAACTTTTTTGTGATAATTTTTTTTGTTGTGTTTTTTAGTTGTTATTAATAATTAATTGTAATTATTACTTTACATTATTTATTTTATTTTTTGAGGCTGATCGGACTGTTTTTTTTTTTTATAAATGTTATAAACAAAATGGTTTTAACCTATTTTTATGGACCTTTTGTTGTTTGCTTTTTGTATCCTTTATTTATATATTATCTTTATTCTCAATCTTTACTACTATGTATGGTACTATATATTTGTCATCTAATTTGTGACCTGTTTCATTTCTTAATAATACATTGTCTTGTGGTGGTAATCTATTACTAAACGCCATCTCTTTTTATCTGATCCGGGCAATTCTTTCTTAGGAACTAGCAGTAATGGGCTATTGTACTCCGATACTGAAGGTTCTACTATTTTATCTTGGATTAGTTTATCGACTTGTTTGATTATCTCGTCTTTGTGAGTATGAGGTGTCCTATAGTTTTTTATATATACCGGTTCATTGTCTTTCAATCTCAATTTTTGTTTATAGAAATTATTAGTTGATATAGGTTCGGTTTCTAGTCCGAATATATCTATGTATTTGGTGCATAGTTTTTCTAGCTGTTTGCTGAACATTGGTGGGAAATTTTTAGCTAATTTAGACGTAATTGTGTTTTTTCTGCCTTCATCAAGCTGTGTGACTACTTCGTAATTGTCAAGTTTTTCAAACTTGATTTTTGTTAAATCGATAACTTTATTGGAATTAGTTGTATTTAAAATACGAATAAATGTTGAGTTTGTATTGGAAATTGTATTTCCTATGAAAACTCCGTTTTCGACTTCTTGATTCGGGATGAGAACTTGTTCATCGTTTGAAGATATCTTTACCTGACGAATAACTTCTGAACGTGCAGGTAATGTAGTGGCATTGTTGTCACTAGTGTGAGTTATCGGAATATTTATTGGGTATTTTAAATTTTTCGGTCGAAGTATTAATGAGTCACTAGTAGGTGTAAAATCCAATTGGCAATTAAACTTTTTGATGAAATCTATGCCTATAATGCCGTCACCAGGTACTTGAAAGTTTCCTTGAACAATGTGGAAATTGTGCGGAATTATGTATTTACCTGTGGTGAGTTCTACAAACGCTAACCCTTTTGAATTGACTGAACCATTGCCAATTCCTGTTATCTGGGTTATTATATTCTGATCAACGTTTTTAAATGTGTCAGAATTTTCTTTTAGTATTGAAATATCTGCACCAGTATCAATTAATAAGGTAAGCAGTGTACCTGTGTGTTCATTTTTAATTCTTATAAATATGTTTAGATTGAGATTGATTGTATGAATTTTGGTACTTATTGGTTTTGTGCACTTAAGGGTGATTGCTGGTTTTCCGAGTTACTTTGCGTAACTCGTACATTACCATTTCTGTTATTGTTTTGGTTTTGGCTATTACCTCGGTTGGAGTTATTCCTTCCTCGGTTGTTGCCGCGGAAATTTCCTCTAGAATTTCCTCTATTACTCGCGTAACCGTTATTGTTATAATAACTACCACGGCCGTTTCTGCCTCGGTAATTATTTCTATTATTGTTACCTCTGTAATTATTTTTATTGCGTTGATATAATATGGTGCTGGTACTTCCAGTCATTTCCGTGCTACAGTGTATGTATTTACCCATAACATCGTTGAATGTACTGAAGTTTCCAGCCTGCAATATTAGTCGTAGCTCTTTGTGCTCGCAATTTTTTGTTATGGCTGAGATGGATTCGTTATTTGCAAATTTATCTGCATTATCGGGGTCAAGACCACCGTCTATGTAAGCTGCTTCAAGCGACTTACGAAGATTGTCCATCTCACTCATGTACTGAGCTGCCGTTTTGCCTCGCTGCTGATTGTTCATCAGCTTAGCTTTAATGACATCAGGTGACTCGCCTTTAACGGTCACTTCTAATTTTTGTACGATTCCTATAATCGTTGTTTCGTTTTGTACTTTGTACAAGATTGGGCCTATTATTTTGGATTTAATTATTTCGACTGCAAGATCTTCTTGAGTCCCTTTAGTTCTGTTTACTAGCTTTAAAGCTGTCACAAATCTTTGTAGTGAATGCTTTTTGCCATCAAATTCGGGAATAGTCGCAGATACCTGCCGCATGTATTCCCTGTCTTGGGCTATTTGCTCAGCCATTATTTTTTCTTGTTTTTTTGTTTTAGATACTGTAGGAGGATTTACCTCAAATTCCTGATTCTGTTGCTCTTTTGCGAACTCAGAATTCTTTTCTAATTGTACGTTCTGTACTTCAGTATCTTCGTTTGATAATGTGTTTTTTATTTCTTTGTGTATATTGGCCGTTATATCTACGTCAATATTTTTTTTTGTTAATACCCTTATTAGTTTTTCTCTTGTTTCGAAAAAGAAACTGTCGGCTGCCGCCTTATGGCTGACTGTTAGCCGATCGTAGTTTTCGTTTAATGTAGCCCTGATTGCTTCAAGGCATCGAAACAGTTCGTTTATGTGTTTGTATAGGGTTTCTGTCCCTATATCCCTGTCTATGTTAATACACTTATAGTGCCTGTCAAAATCGTCTCTTATTTGTCTGACCTAAGACAATATTTTTGACCATTCCATTTACTTGATTGTTATTATCGAATGCTTGTTTGAAATGGCAAGTTTCATTTGATTTTATTTAATTTTTAATTTTTTTACTACTTTCATATTCTTATCGAGACTATTGAATGTCAGTGAAATAATCGGCTTGGGGAATTCATGTTGTACAAGAAACCTAGAAAGTAAGGACCACGAAAAAACGATATAAAATATATTTTTTATTGGTTAATTTAAATTTTAATTGTTTTAATCGACCCTACTGAATGGCAGAGGAGTGTTATATTTGGGGTTATTATTTGACAATCGACATAGAGGTTAATGACTGCGAGAAAACGAGTAGAAAATTTTTTTGTGTGTAACAGACTTTCCTCTAGATGAGCTGTTGACTGTATAAAAATTGGTTTTGGTATGTTTTTTTTTAACTGTTTTTCTTTTGTTTTTGAAAATTATCTACCTATATCTTATCTTGACTGTTTGCGCTTAAAACATAACGCATCTTAATTATTTTTGTTATGCATGGCATATATTTTGAATATTAAGTCTAACGCTGTTAATATAACTAATGCTAATAAGAGGATCCAAATGCTTTCAAGGTGGTGACTATGAACAATAACTTAAACTTTGTTTATAACATTTGCAGTTGGGTTTTCTACTTTAGATTTTGTAGAACCCATGATCGATTAGCAAATTGTATTTCGGAAGAGAAAAAACAAATCAATTTTTTTTTTTTTTAGTTACTTGATTTAAAATGTTTTTTGTTTTTAAAATTTAGATCATAAATGCTTCCGTGAATGCATTTATCACAAAAGAAAATTCTATGACGATATTGGATCGAACTTCTAAACTAAAATTGAAAGTAGATTCTGTGACATTATCGTTTTGAATTATTTTTTTTTTTTTTTTTTTATTAAGGAAAAAAAATTATAATTTTCCATTTTCATTTACATGTTTTAGTGTGTTGATAGTTTGTTTGAGTTACAGAGAAACTTATATTTCTATTTCAATAACTACATTTGGCTTATTTAGAAAAATTAAAAAAAAAATCGTAATGTAGCGCATCAGCGCTGCACATTACTTGTTAATGCTATTTACAAAGGTTAGTTATGATGTCTTCGATGGCCTGTTTTATGGGGATTTTATCCAGTCGTTGTTTAGCATCGTTAGCGTTAATTTATGTTGTTGATGTTATTCCAGCGTTGCAGCACTATTTGCTCTTAGTGCTGTTGATGGGCATCGAGAGGATGCCTTTTTATTTGGGGCGGAATTTGTTTTGTACGCCACGTCCTTCGATGCAGTGCTACTGGCTCTTAGCGCTGCTGATGTGCATCGAGAGGATGTTTCTTAAAAGGGTTTGTTTTATTATATTTCACTCATCACGTTATCGTTATTTTATTATTATTTTTTTTTAATCTTTTTGTTCAATTTAATTGCCTTTGTTTGACATTAGTTCAGTTTTTCGGCTTTGCGTTGTTTTTTTGTTTTTTTTTTTTTTTTTGTTTTAGTTTGTCACTATACTATGACAGTTTTCATTTTAAATATTTAAGGAGAAAAAAAAAACTCGTTTTTTTTAATAATTTTTTTTTTATTTCACTAGGTTCTTAGTGTCACTTATTCACAATTAATAACATGTCACAGTCGCCATGTTGTACATGCACCCTTATTTACATTACTTTTATATTTATCGGAGATTAGCACCATTATGCTTAAGAGAATACTGTACCCTATGCAAATATAGAAATTGGAGCACTTTCTAAATGCAGTGCTTTATTCACAACATCTGGAATTTCGTAGCAGTCTGGAATTATGAAGTCACGTAGTGACGTATGTTTACCAGCATGCTTTCTGAACTTCACGTTCTGATAAAAGCGAGGTTAGAGAGCGAGGAGTTGCGCTTTAACCGAGCATGGTGCGATGCAGAGTTGTTGCAATAAGACAGAGTTACAGGGGCAGGAAGCAAGCCTGATTATTGAAGCGAGAGAGGAATAGTGCTCGCTTCGGGGTTGCCAGGACTGCTGGGTAAAAGATTATAGAAAGGTCAGAAAACGCTAAGTCGGCAACCCTGGAAGGTTACCTGTCAGAAGTAAAAAGAATAAAATTTCATTCAGTGAAGCTCGGAACTTGCTGGGCTTTATCAAATAAAAGTTAAGTTGAATAAAAATATATATTAAAATAATGTCCGAGGGAACAAACCATGGAGCCGCCTCGCCTTTTCCGACATATTCTTAAATAAACACATCACTCGGAGTAAAAACGCGTCTTCACTTAAGTAATGCAAAAAAGTAATGAATTTATTTAATCAAAAATATTAAAAGCTTAACTCTAACAAAACATTTTGACTTATGTATATGAGTAATATGTGATATGCATCGGCCTCTTAAAATGTTGCTGTTTTTTGTTTCATTGATATTAAACATGCAAATGAAATCACGAGAACGGCAAAAATGTGAGTAAGGATTTATGTGCATTCATGCTGTGCTCTAGGTAGCTCGTCGTAAGGCCGGGTCCGCCTCTGGCCCTTTTCTCTCTCACAGACACATTACGAGAAAAAAAGAATGCACGGTGATAGACAGAAGGATCGGTACTAGGAGTGGGAGGGGATAAAAAAAACTAGAAAAAGCAAAAGAAACAAGAAAGAAATGGTCGCGCGAACAAGGAATAACAAACAGAGATGCGTCCATTTACCATACTAATACAATATGAATCAGGGGCGAAGATGGTGAAAATTCCCCTGCGGCTCGTCCTAACCAACCCGTCTATGACAATACATGAGCCGAAAATCAGATATATTGTCCCTAAAATTGACTAAGACTACTTAAGTCAAGAAGTCACTAGTCCGAAATCCTTTCAACACCATAAAAGAAAAATTCACTGCTTCTTGATGATAAAAAAATACTGGGTACTTTGCTTTATTAAATATACCTTAACTGAATTTAACATACTAATCGTCTTGCAATATCTATAACTAATCAATACTCGTATAACAAAAAAAAAGTTTGAGCCATGCCCAAACTAAAATATATAAAAAAAACTGAGCCATGCTCAAAACTAAAATATAGAAAAAAAACTGATAATCAAAAAAAAAATAAAAAAAAATAAATTTTAACTAATTCATATACATATATACTAGCGTTCCTGGCGCGCTTCACTACGCGTTTTTTTCTGTCCAGTTTGTGCAACCATCTGCGTTTGTCAAACCCGTTAAAAGCATGAGAAAAAATGAGAGCACATGCTTTTTCTGTGTCCAATTAGTAATTCCTTCAAATATCCTAATTAGAATCTGAGAAAACAATTTATATTATACTACAACAAAAAAAATCAACAAACACAATATTTATAAGCAGTGACGAAACGCTGCTCTGTGAGCATAGTTCGGCTATTCTTTCGGCTTTTCGTTCGGCAAGACAACAAAGTCATCGTACAACAAAATATAATCATTAAACGTACGAATGTTTTTATGTTGATTGATTTGTTGTATTTGTAAGAACTTAGTACTAAGAAAAACATATTTTATTAAAATAAACTGAAAAAGCAAGTATGCCACTCAGTTGGTAATAATAAATGTGATTTTATAAAAAAAAATTATTAAAATTGGTTCAGTATAGTTTGTTTGAAAGCGTGACAAAATTTTCGTCTTTAATTTTATATAATTAGTATAGATAAGCCTGCACTCAAAAATTATGACATTTATATTAAATAAGAATATCTGAACTACTACGCATAATTAAATACTACACATATAATTTTGCAAGTCTTCCAAGCACAGGTGCCAATTAAAAAAAAAACAAATTTATTTACTTACCACTCTCCGCGCGTAGATGGGTCCAAATCGATGCGAAGGCTGTAAGAAATATTTTTATATATGTATATAAATACCTATGCCTGGTTATTTTCCTTACGGCATACGAAAACGATTGGGAGCACTTATAAAAACTTCCCTTAAGAATTGACAATGCGAAAATCGCTTGGACCGAGTTCCTATTCAGGAACAGCTATTTGTGTATATATATATATATATATATATATATATATATATGAACATTAAGGCAACAACAACTAGTTTAATAAGAGGCGCAATTCCTTTTGTTTTCCCGGTCGGACGTGTTTTGTACGTGCTCCTGTAAAATAAAATGTTTAGAAGTGTTTTATCGCGGTGTATATACTCACATACGTGTGTGTCGCGATTTGCTACGCGGCGTTGAAGTGTGCAAAAAACGATAAATAATTGTACAAATTATTAATTTTGTGCAAAAGCGGTACTTACCTGTTGCTGCAATCCAATCGCTTGCACTAAAGCTCAAGTTGAGTTCAAGATCATTGAGCTTTTGAAGTTTGAGAAATTAGGGTGCATTCACACCCTAATTTTTTAGAAGTGCGTTATCTTTTTCACTCAGCGGCCGTTGACAAAAGTGATTTCTACGATCACCTCAGTTACATACCGACAGCATGAGCGTCGTCCGCACCACCCCCCACTCAGGGGGGCCGGAGCGACAGTAATTTGGCGAAAAGACTGAACAGTCCAGTCAGTAGTGACGTAGTCGACGGAGTAAAAATCCCTGAGTCGGCCCCTAAACGCCCCAAGAATGCGGCCATACCCTCGGTGACACCCACCGCTACCTCCCAAGCATCTAGAGCAGCGCCTAACGCAGTGCCCTCGCCACTAGCGATACCGGCACGTACGTTCCTGAAAGTAGCTTTTGTCGACAATGCGGTGGATACCGCTGTTGACGGCCTCGACCTCATAAATCGTGTTGGGTTGAGCCCCAACTTTCCCGCTGCGCAAGTTAATGACGCTAGCCCCTCTGTGTGCACCAACCCCTTTGAGGGGAGAAACAAGGTTGCTCACTCGCTCCAGGGCCCCTGTAACTCGAATCCGTCAGGTGACACTGTTCCACCCCACAAGGTGTGTTGCCATGGCTTTGGTGCTCTCCCGGTGCCGGAGCTGGCGAGGATCGGAGTGCTTATTGGTATGGTCAAGGCCCATTTCGTTAAGAACCGGCATCTGACGCAACCGGTGAAGCTATGGCTCAGTGAGATTGAAGTATTGCAGCGCACGCTGACCCACCGGATCGACCCTACTACGGCCAACGCTGGTTCCGCCAGCCCAGACAGGTCGGGAAAAACTCAGCAGTATCAGCAAGAACAGCTGATCAATGACCCTAGCACCAGCGCTGCCGCCACTGCCGCAGCTACAGCTAGACTTGAGCGAACTACGAATAGGGCCGCGTGCAGTATAGTTGCCCCCCGAGTAGCACCCCTGCTCCGCCGAACAGCACCCCTGCCCCGCCAAACAACATATCTGCCCCACCAGCGCCCACGACACTCCAGCGAGCAAGCCAGGGTGACAAGTGGCAGCACGTTTCGAAGAAAAAACCCCAGCCGAAGGCTAAACCCGCGCGGCCTGACGCTATTATAGTCAAGGTGCCCAGCGAAAAATCCTTCGCCGATATTCTGAAGTCAGTCAGAGGCGACGCAGGGCTTCAGAAACTTGGCAACGGAGTTAAGGCGATAAGACAGACGGTAACAGGGGACCTGCTGATTAGAATGGCAAAGGCGGCCGATCCTAACACTGAGGCTCTCCAGCAGGAGATTACTAGCAGGCTGGGCGCACATGCTGTTAAGCTCACGGAGACGGCGCTGATCGAAGTTTGTGATCTCGATGACATCACAATGCCATGCGAAGTCATCGAAGCGCTCCAAACACGCATGGAGATGGACGGCACCTCGTTCCCACCAGACGTACAGGCCACCCTAAGGAAGGCGTATGGCGCGACACAAATCGCCACAATTCGGTTACCAGCCACCCTCGCCGCTAAGCTGGTCCAAGCAGGAAGAGTTCGTGTGGGATGGGTAAACTGCCGCATCAGGAGCAAACTTGACCCCAAGAAGTGCTACAAGTGTCTGGAATTTGGACACCTATCAAGGCAGTGCCCCAGCTCCTACGACCTGTCGAAGGTGTGCTTCAAGTGCGGCCAGCCAGGTCATATGGCTAAGACATGCCCAAGTGCTCCTAAGTGTATCATTTGCACCCGGAAAGGAGCCCGAGACACGGCGCACTCAACGGGAAGCTCGAAGTGCCCGTTGTACCAAGAAGCAGTTAAAAAAGTCCACATAAGATGAAGTTCATCCAATTGAACTTAAACCACTGCGAAGCGGCCCAGGATCTGCTCGCTCAAACCATCCTTGAGGAACGAGTGGATCTGGCCATCCTGAGTGAGCCCTATAGAGGCTCCAATTCCGACACCTGGTGCACTGACAGAGATGGCAAAGCTGCAATATTGTCGTGCTCGCCTCAACCAACACTACTCGAGGGAGTGAAGTCGGCACACGGCTTTGCTCGGGCAAAAATCCGGAACCTCTGGATCTACAGCTGCTATCTGCCGCCGAGCATCACGCTTGAGCAGTACTGTAGTATACTGGACGAACTGGTACAAGATGCTAGGCTTCACCAACCTGTCCTTATTGCCGGCGATTTTAATGCGTGGGCCACAGAGTGGGGCTGTCCTCGCACTAATGCCAGAGGGCGTTCGCTACTAGAGGCATTTGCAATACTAGACATTGCGCTCCTGAACGAGGGCACGACGCACACTTTCACCAGAGCTGGCGCCGGCTCCGTCATCGACCTGACGTTCGTAAGTGCCTCTATGTACAACACGGCCAGCTGGAGGGTAAGCGAAATCTACACAGGTAGCGACCATCAGGCGATCCTTGGCAGCGTCTCTCCCCCGGGTCCAGCCCCGGCCAGGTCCCACACCCCATGTGGGTTCAAACCGCAAACGCTGAATCCGGCACTGTTCGAGAGGGCGCTCAATGAGGTCACTCCCCCGGCTAACCCTGAGCATGCGGCGGAAGTCCTAACGCAATCGGTACTTACAGCCTGCAACGCGAGCATGGCCACTAGGCTACGATACAGGCGCCACCATCCACAGGTCTACTGGTGGTCCAGGCCCATTGCTGAGGCACGTGCAGACTGCTTCCGAGCAAAAAGGCTTGCAACCAGGCGACGCAACGGTGACCCAACCCTAGCAAGGCAATATAGTCACAAACGCAAGGCGCTCAGGGACCTGATCAGGTACACCAAGCGGCAGTGCTACCTGAATCTCATCGATGAGGCGGAACTAGACCCCTGGGGCAAGGCCTATAAACTGGTGGTCAAGAAAACCGGGTTCTGTAGGTCAGCAATCCCGGGTTCCCACGACGAAATGCTGCGTATCTTGGAAGTTCTCTTCCCCAAGATCACTGAGGAGAGGGCACCGTCTACAGATGACAGTGCCCGAACAAGTATCCCCGAGGTAACACCGTCAGAGGTCTTGGCCGCTGCCAGGAAAATCAAACTAGGCAAAGCTTCTGGCCCCGATGGCATCCCTAGCAACGCTATCCAGCTAGCGATCAACCTGCGCCCTGAACAGTTTGCGTTGGTCTTCAGCATTTGTCTTCAGTCCGGCACTTTTCCTGCAATATGGAAGCGGCAGAAGCTAGTTCTCATCCCGAAGCCCGGCAAGCCACCTGGGGACCCCTCCTCCTACCGGCCTATCTGCCTGATAGATACGGTTGCAAAAATCTTGGAGAGGATCATTTGCGCCAGATTAGAAGAAGCTGTTACGCTAGCGGGCGGACTTTCGCCAAATCAGTACGGCTTTACCAAGGGGAAGTCAACGCTGGACGCCATCGAACACCTGACCTGCATTGCCCAGGGGGCTATTGCGGGTACCAGGTGGAAGGGCGGCACCAAGCGCTATTGCTTGGTTGCCACTCTTGATGTGCGCAACGCTTTCAACACGGCCAGGTGGACTCGTATCTTGGACGCACTACGGACGCTGGGCGTCCCGGATATCTGGTTCGAATTATTGACAGCTACCTCAGTGGGCGTACCCTACTTTTTGAAACTGACGCTGGCACTGGCGAATATACGGTTTCGGCGGGTGTCCCCCAGGGCTCCGTGCTTGGACCCCTGCTCTGGAACGTCATGTACGACGGAATCCTACGGCTGGAACTTCCCATCAACGCTACCATCATTGGCTTTGCAGACGACGTCGCTGTGGTAGTTGTGGCCAAGCAGTTGGAGGAAGCTGAACGTGTATGCAACGCTACTATAGACAGAGTCTACAAGTGGCTGCACGAGGCTGGCCTCCAACTTGCGGAACACAAGACAGAAGCGCTGCTTATCTCTTCGCGGAAGATAGTCGAAACGGCTAATATCCGGGTCGGTAGCACCACGATAAGCTCCAGCAGAGCTATAAAGTACCTGGGCATAATGCTAGACACAAGGCTATGCTTCAGGGAACATCTCCAGTACGCTAACACCAAGGCAGCGGAAACCACTCGGGCGCTCTCTCGCATTATGCTGAACACTAGAGGCCCTAAACAAGGGCGCCGACTACTACTCCAGAGCGTAGTAAAGTCTAGTGTCCTCTATGGTGCACCTATCTGGGCAACTGCAACCAAAACAAGAAGCTACATGCGGGGCCTTGAGGCAACCCACCGCCTCTGCGCCATACGGGTCTGCTCCGCGTTTAGAACGATCTCTGATGTTGCGGCACTGGTCATCGCAGGCATGATACCGATAGATCTGCTGGCCAAAGAGCGAGCCGATCTCCATCGAACCCCTCTGGGTACGGCAGGGGCTGCCGACCGTGCAGTACTCAGACGTGATGGTCTCACAGAATGGCAACATCGTTGGGACAGCTCAAGCAAGGGCCGCTGGACCCACCGGCTAATCCCGAGGCTAGACAGCTGGTACGGGAGACGACACGGAGAAGTCAACTTCTACCTGACACAGCTCCTCAGCGCACATGGATGCTTCAGGGCATATCTCCATCGCTTTGGACACGACGATACGCCTCTCTGCCCCACGTGTGAGGGTGATGTGGTTGAAGACGCTGAGCACTGTGCGTTTGTTTGCCCCAGGTTCGCCACTGCCAGGAGTGAGCTTGGCGCAGTTTTTGGAGTAGCCCCTACCCCAGAGAGCTTGGTGAGCTTCATGCTGAAGTCTAGACGCAACTGGGATGCTGCCTGCGAGTTTGCCACTACCATCATGGCAACTCTTCGGGCTGCCGACACGGCTCGTAGAGCCCCACGTTGATTATTAGTTCTCCCCGCGAAGCAATGCTTTACGGCAGTACCGCGGGGTGAAACTATAGTATTTGTTATTTTTTGTTATTGTTATTGTTATGAAATAAAAAAAAAAAATTACATGTCTTGCATTGATTTACATAGTCCTTGATACTTTGCATCATGTGCGGCCAGTTAAAATATCTTCGCAGTCGTTCAATGATTTTCCCGATGCCGCTGTGGGCTACGTCCGAGTGGTCATGCGCTCTGCTCATAACTTCTATTATTAACTTCTGAGGTACCCATAACTTCCAGGTAAGATGCTCGGTGCGTTCATCCCCGTCTGTAAATTGTGCACGTCGATAGATATAACCGTCTATGATTTCAAGGTCAGGTAATTTGGCCTGGTTTTGTTTAATACGGTCTATTAAATCTAGGAAATCAGCGCTACAGCAATGAGGGTAGTTAAGATCGATCACTCGACCGTTGGGTGTAAATTCTTCCGCCGCTGACTCATTCTATTGGGATAAAGCGTCGGCTACGATGTTCTGTGAACCGCGCCTATGTTCGATTTTGAAATTAAAACCCTGCAAACTAATGACCCATCGCGCTACGGGCGTGATAAGTCCTTTTGACTCATTAGCCATTTGAGCGAGGCTTGGTCCGTGATGACCAAAAAGTCCTGCCCTTCTATATAAGGCCGGAATTTTCTTATCCCTTTAAGTACAGCAAACATATGATAAGGACTGGAGCCGTCTTAAGACGTACCTTGAGTTTAAGGAATGCATCATCAGCGTCACCGTTCCACTCAAAGGTTACGCGCTTTCGGAGCAACTCGGTCAAAGGTACACTTATGGCAGCGTAGTTGTCCGCGAACAGTCGGTACCCTAAAGCTAATCCTAGAAATCGTCTTAGCTGTTTGACGGTTTTGGGTATTGGAAAGTTTTGTAAGGCTTCGATCTTGTTAGGGTCGGTTTTTATTTTTGCTTCACCTATAATGAAGCCTAAATAATTAATTTCTGTCGAGCAGAATTTTGACTTATTTATATTTATTGTAATGTTAGCTTTTCGGAGGCATGAAGCTATCTCCCTCAGTAAAGTTAAATAAGAGTCAAAGTCTTCCGACAATACCAAAAGGTCGTCTAAATAGACGAATACCCTGGTACGTAAGTGGGCAGGAATGACCTTATCCATTAATCGACATAGAGTCTGCGGTGCATTGCATAAGTCAAAAGGCATAACCTTATACTGATGCAAAGGTCTGTTAGGTGCGGTGAACGCGGTATATTGTCTCGAATGAGTTTCCAAAGGAATTTTCCAAAAAGTCTTATTCATATCTAGTCCACTTATGAATCTGGCGGCTGGCAAGCGACTCAAGATCCCGTCTATATGTGGCAGTGGATATGCGTCTTTTCTGGTATATTTATTAATCTCTCGGGAGTCTAAACACAATCGGTATTTGTCTCCCCTCTTTACCAGTACGCTGTTGCTACTCCAAGGACTATCAGATTCTTCAAACACCCCCTCTGCTAGCATCCTGTCGACCTCATTGAACATAATTTTCTAAAAGGCCGGCGAAACAAGCCAATGCCTTTGCTTCACAGGCTTAGCGTCACTGTGCCTATGCTGTGGTATCCGACTAGTTTTGCCCAGACCCTCTTAGTCGAACGAAGGAAATTGCTTGATTGTTTCCATCAGTCGGTTTTGTTCACTAACTGATAAGTGATGTTGAAAAGTATGTGGTATTTCGCTATCTTTGACTTCCGTTAGGCCCGCAATGGACATCTCCATTACTCGATTTATCAACTCGAATGCCTTCAAGAAATCTATTCCTAAATACGCGTCTTGTTTTAACGCGGGAATAACAGAAAATAAAATCGGTTTGATAACATCACGTTATCTTATGTTACAAATGAATTTGCCCGCTCCTTAGGACTTCTCCGGCTGCAGTTCCCCCAATGCAGCTTACTGATGCCCCGGAATCAAGTAAGGCTAGATAGGTCTTACCCTATATTTGAATGTCTATGTACATTCGGTTGTCCTTTTCTACGAAAATTGTCATTTCCAAAAAAATCTCAGGCGCAACGTTGAGCGCTTAGGCCGTTTGGTCCTATACAGAGAATAATTACTGCCAAAGATGCACTGTTTTGCAGCTTCATAATTGGCTAATCGGACGTGAAATGGTTGGTTTCTAATTGTTAGGTTTTTGGGATTTGATACGGAGAACTGCGGACTGATATCAGGTTCCGTTTGGCAGTTGACTTCTGCTTTGGTCATAGGGGATGCGACAATTAGGTCATGGTTTGGGCATCCCGCGTTCCGTTTCACTGCTGGTTGCATTTCTTATAGTGCGGCTTGTATGCATTGACTGTTCCGCAACCGTAGCAGAAAATTCTACGAGTTTTGATACAGTCTTCGAAATGGTGGCAGGCTTGTTCGCAGTTCCAGCATTTCAGTGTTCGCTTCAGTACTTCAGAGACGTGTTCGTCCGGAACTGTTATTGCATTCGGTTCCAGTTCGTAAATTTGACGTCATGTGTGTCTTAGCAAATATAGGGTTCGTTCCCCGATGTTTCATTATAGAAACGTTCGTGTTTTCTTACTTCCTCACGCAATTGAGAAAGTGTAAACACTGGGAGATGTAATAATTCTAGCCTAAGAGAAGGTTTTGCGTTGTCCCTAAGCAACTTTACTAACTCGTACTCTGGCAAGCCGTGACTCAACGTTGACACTAACTGTTCCATTGTGGTTTGGTAGTTGTCAAAAGTTTCATCTTCGGCTTCTAATTGGTCTCGGAAGGCATAGGTGAACGTTTCCCAGGTGAAACGTCGCTCTTTCTTATGAAAATTCCAAAACTACCTAAGTTGAAACCAGATCGTGTCGTCATTCAAGATCCGATCGCAGATGGTGGTGGAGAATGTGCTACATTCCCCATAACTACACTACGGATAGTTAAAAGTGTTTATATTGGTAAGGTCGGTATTGGATGCGTCTTATTCCTCAGTAACAAATCTATACCGCAGGTGGGACAGTTGCATTCTTCTAGCTGGATAGTTTTTAAGCAGGCATCATGAAATCTGTGCCCACAACCCCCTTTTTAAACTAGTTCGTTATCGGCAAATCCGCCGGAACATGCTTCACATGTATCCTGGCGTTGTTTGTTGCCAGACGCTAGTGACTCAGTACTACATGAAGTTGACATAGTACTATTTGATGTGATCCAAAAAAAAAGGAAAAGGAACAATTTCGAGGTTGTAGGTTACTTAACGTTTATTCACTTCACCTCGGTTACTATTGTTTATGTTATTACTGATTCTGTTGCTTAGAAATATTTAATTCTCAAATGTGTATAATTATATATGTATAAAAAAAATAACTAAAAAAAAATTTAAAAAAAAATTACAAATAATGCAAAAAAAATAATTCAAATTGGAACACGATATGTATTAAGTAGCGTGTTTGGATTTTCAAATAATGAGAGAAGGAATATATTTATGGTAACACTGGTGCCGAAATCTGACCTGACTAAGTACTGCTAACTTAGTCTGGTGGGTGCTTGCTATGGGTTTAGATAGTTGGGAGATATAGTAGAAGATAGGTAAAAATTAGAGCTTCGTGGAGCTTCCAGTTTGATTCTTGATTATAGCGCGTTGACTAAAGCATCGCTGAGTCCTCCGTGATTAGTCCCTGATCGGTCCCTTCCGGTCGGTTAGTCCAAGATCACCTGAACTGCTACCGCGAAAATCCAGGAAGGCATATCGCCACTGCAAGACAAAATTATTTAACTGGTTTTTCTTAAAGGCATACGACACTAGTGTCCATCCGTCGCTAAGTCATCACTGATCGATCCCTTCCGATCGGTCAGTCCAAGATCACCTGAACTGCAACCGCTAAACTCTTGGAAGTGACTTCCACTAGTGACTTCTTACGCCGGGCTAGATAATGTGCCACGATACTTCGCCTTTGAGGGTTTTTTTTTTCTTCTTCTTCTTTTCATAGCATCTTTTGGTGCACATCTAGTGCTGGGCTCCGCAATGCATCCTACATGGACACAATGCAGAACCGTTGCCTACGTACAAACAGAAAAACAGAAATTCCGATATTACATCGCCTAGCCAGTGTTAGTACTAGGCTATCTGCCCCATGTTGGGCGCCATTTTCTGTAATAAGCCTATACGGCGCATTGAAGTACCGCGACCAACGGGTAACAAAACAAAACAAAATACATAGGGTCTAGCTGGTGTTATTGCTAGCCGTTCTGGCGTCACTTTTGTCGTGGCATGCCTCCCAACGCATTGGTATTCCTTCGGCGAGTCGTCGATGCTGGGTCCCTTCCGGACGATCAGTCCAAGATCACCTGAACTGCAGCCGAAAAAGTCCAGAAAGTGCCTTTCGCTATCGACTTCTCGCTTCAGTTCAGCCGATGCGCTAAGCGCAGCCACTCCCAAGCCTGAAGTGTTCGACTTGCGGGTATTCTTACAAGCCTACTCGGCCCACAAGAAAGAAATGGTCGCGCGAACAAGGAATAACAAACAGAGATGCGTCCATTTACCATACTAATACAATATGAATCAGGGGCGAAGATGGTGAAAATTCCCCTGCGGCTCGTCTTAACCAACCCGACCATGACAATACATGAGCCGAAAATCAGATATATTGTCCCTAAAATTGACTAAGACTACTTAAATCAAGAAGTCACTAGTCCGACATCCTTTCAGCACCATAAAAGAAAAATTCACTGCTTCATGATGATAAACAAATACTGGGTACTTTGCTTTATTAAATATACCTTAACTGAACTTAACATACTAATCGTCTTGCGATATCTATAACTAATCAATATAACAAAAAAGGTTTGAGCCACGCCCAAATTAAAATATTTAAAAAATAACTGAGCCACGCTCTAAACTAAAATACATAAAACTAGAAAGGCAGGACTATAGTCGAGCGAAACCGACTATAGAAAACCCTGTACCCAATCCAAAACAAAAAAAGGCTTCCAAGCAGAAGATAACCATAGGTGCCAATTCAAAAAAAAAAAATTTTTTTTACTTACCACTCTCCGCGCGTAGATGGGACCAACTCGTTGCGAAGGCTGAAAGAAATATTTTTATATATGTATATAAATACCTACGTCTGGTTACTTTTCTTACGGCATAAGAAAACGATTGGGAGCTCCTATAAAAACTTCCCTTGTGAATTGACAATGCGAAAATCGCTTGGACCGAATTCCTATTCAGGAACAGCTATTTATATATATATATATATATATATATACGAACGTTAAAGAAACATCAAATAGTTTAATAAATTGGTTTAGTATAAATACAAATGGTCATTTGCAAGGCGAAGTCGCCCTTAGGACTTACATAGTGCGACTCAGCGCACTTATGTGAGTTATAATTAATAATGTTGTTGTATATCTTGTACTAAGACGATGACGTTGTCACTTGTCTGAAGTTGCGGTGCCTTTGGTCCTCGTTGCTTTATTTGTTTCTTGATCCGCTCAGCTTCAGCCATGAGCGTCTGTCGCCGACTAGGGTTGCTGGTTTCTTTGGCATCGGCCAATATCGATGTGTTATGTTAAACTGTTAGAAGAAAACGTCCGTTGTTATTGAATCTTATTTTATTAATTATTTATTGAACTTATGCAGCGTTGCTGCTAAGCTAACGACGCGAGCGTCATTTACATATATTCTTATGTACTTAAGCTTAATTGGGTTAGGCGGTTATGCGGTGTCATATGTTATGCATGAACAAATGCATACCGGACATATGACACTGCTGTCTCAGCAGAAGGCTGAGTACAACGATCGCTAAGTGCGATAACCGCTTATTACACATATAATAATATGTATGCCATTGTACTCTGCTGGCTTGTGTGCCAATGTACTGTATTGACACACATACTACACCTCCCATTTTTGGAGATTGAATTTATATTTGCGAATTATATTTGTGTTATTATTATTAATTTTTTATCTTTTCTTTAATTATTACTGCAATCTGTTTTGACATTTTAACTTTCTGGTTAATATATTTTTATTTTTTTTTTTTTTTTTTGTTTTAATTGCTCATTCATGATATTCCTTTATAGGTTTATATGTATGATTATAATACTAAAATTGTTTTTTTTTTATTTTTATTTTTTTTTTTTTGTTTTTTGTGTCCAGCTGGTGTGTAGGTGATGATGAACATAATTGTGTTATAGTTCTTTATTTTTTTGTCTTTAATTATTTATTGAATGCTTTTTCGTTCTATCTTTATGAACGGTCATTGTTTTGTCCTTAGTTAAACTGACTTTAATATTGTTTCTATCTTCTATGCTAATATCTGAGAAAGGTATTTTATCTACTATCTAATTATTTCCCTATTTTCTATATTAGAAGTAAATTTCCTATTCTGATCGGAATATTATTGTCGCATATATTTATGTTAGTGTCATTTGCATTTTTGTATGTTTCTTCTTTTTTTCAAATTGTTTTTTTATTTTTATTTTTAATTATTTTTTTTTTTTTTGTGATCTTTTGTTTCTTTAGACTGCATATTTTTGTCCAATTTGCAACCTGTATTTTACTTATTTGTCATTATCTTTTTGTATAGTCGATTTACACCTGGGTGGTAAGATCATCATAATACTTTTTTAATATTGCTAACTTTTCATCATCATTTTTTAATTTTGCTAAACCGGTCGTGAGCGCTTTTTGAACTGTTTTAGTGACATTTTGAAAAAAAATAGTCTCTTATCACTAGCTATAGTAGTGCCAACAAACAAGTATTTATTATGATTGTGAAATTTATAACCATTTTTAAAAGGAAATGTGATTTAGAAAGGTTAAAATGACTTATATCACTTTCAAAATTAACTGCATGACTTTATAAATGACTAACACCATCAAGGAAACATTTTTATTAGTAATTAACATTTTATTCAAACTCATTTCATTGTAACCAACTACATTATTTATTAGTATTTAGGGAAATAAAGTGTTTGTGAAAAATTGGTGGGATATATTGTAGTAAATCCATCATATCTTTACGTTTTTCTTCTGTTATTGGTCTAATGGTTGTGTATAATGAGCAGGCATCACTGTAAGCTATGACATGCTTTTGAGAGGTAATGTCCCGAATGTGCTTTAAGATGCAGGACGCAACTTCCTGTGATCCTCTTGAGGCGATTTTTTCATTCCATGTATACATTTTTTTTCTCTTCATTTTTCTTATATTTTGTGCATAATTACGTTGATTTCGTGTTCTCTTCCTTGATTTCATGTTGCTTTCTTCCATTTGTAAGAATTCCGAATTCACTTTTAAAGTATGAATTGATGCATCTGAAGACGATATTAGTCTTATTCGTTTCTATCTTTTGGGAGCATTACTTATATTTCTTCGCCGTATAATGTCTATAATTAACTATAAATAGTACGTTTTTACATTAAAAGGATTACTTGATCATACCTGAACCGCTATCTGAAAACATGACAAAATTACTAATTATTTTGCTAAACTTTGTGAACAGACTTATACCACTATCAAAAAAAAACAGTAACTGTATTTTGTTTACCAACCAAAAAATAAACACATTTTATCGAGTTAATTTTCATGGCATACTGCTAATCTCATCAGATTATGTTATTTTATTAGGATCTGATATGAAATAGCTGATAAACTAGATTTTTAAAATTTTTGACTTATACCTCTTTCAAAATCAAGGGCTTAATTAAGTTATTTCTTATATTAATATTTTCCTTATTAGGGGTTAAGCATGCGTAATTTTTTCAGTTCATTATTATTTAGTGCTTCATATACTTTGTAGTTTGATGATGGTGTTTTCATTGTTTCTATTTGAGTTAGCTTATTTTGATTGTCTTAGTGTTTTCACTTGGGTAAAAAAATTCTTTATTTTATTTTTTTTATTTTTTTTTTCTTGTTACTGTTGGGATATGTTTAGTGCATTTAGGCTACCATTTTATTTCCACGGAATTCCATGCGTTCTGCTGTGGACCCCACCACTGCTTTAGGTAATTGTTTTGCGTTGCTTGTAGTTTGTTCAGTGGTTTTATTGTACGTTCTAGTGCTATCTTCCAAACGTTCTGTGATATCTGTGAGCATATCCTCGGCCAATTCTTCGAGGCTTTTAGTATAGATCTTGTTTTCATTGAATTCGTTGATAAGCAGTATGTCACGTAGAGTAAGCAAAGAACTATAATCATCCAGAGTGATGATTGCCCTTGTCTCTTTTACAATTATTGCTTTTCTTGTATTCGTTTGGGTGTTGCTTATCAACGAATTCAATGAAAACAAGATCGATACTAAAAGCCTCGAAGAATTGGCCGAGGATATGCTCACAGATATCACAGAACGTTTGGAAGATAGTACTAGAACGTACAATAAAACCACTGAACAAACTACAAGCAACGCAAAACAATTACCTAAAGCAGTGGTGGGGTCCACAGCAGAACGCATGGAATCCCGTGGAAATAAAAATGGTAGCCTAAATGCACTAAACATAAAATCTCAACAGTAACAAGAAAAAAAAAATAAAAAAAATAAAATAAAGAATTTTTTTACCCAAGTGAAAACACTAAGACAATCAAAATAAGCTAACTCAAATAGAAACAATGAAAACACCATCATCAAACTAC
>JBAMBQ010002171.1:0-27477 GCA_037044495.1 Stegana nigrithorax
CCACACACATACAACTATCACCGAAAAAGAAAAAAAGGAAAACAACAAATATACGCAATCGGCTAGCCCAACCACTAGAATGAAAAAAATATATACGCCATCTTAAGTAGGGTCCTGGGCCCACGATCCACGTACAAATATTTTCCACAGGGTCATGCGACGACTTATTATATATACTCTCTGCCCAAATACAACTCTTGAAACGAATAGCTGCTTAATGTCAAAAATGTATCCTATAAAAGCAAATTACAAGCAATTATCAAATTCTAATTGATGCCTTATTAAAATTTTAATTACATTATACAGCTAATATAAGTAATATAGCCCTTTCTAATTTATGAAATTTTTACCATACATTAATATTTACATGCATAACATTTGTTATTAAACACAATTTTTGATTTATTTAATTTAATTAATTTTATTTGTGCACTGTATTTCACTAATTGTGCCTTAATAGCCGGCAGCTGCTGACAGTTTTATTTTATTTTTTTTTTTCGCAGACGTTGTGGTAGCGCTCTATTAAACAAGAGGACTTACGAAACCAGACCTAGTGTCCGTTCCACAGCTACGACCGATAATGGTCAACAGCTGCTTTATCTACTTAACAAAGATTATTATTACTAGAACATTACAAAAACTAATTAATAAAATTAAAAACTAAATTAAAATCAACACAAATTTAAGTAGTAAAAATTAAAATAAGTAACTAATTCTATCTAATTTCATTAAATCTACGAGTAAGAAAAGATTTTTAAGAGGAAGAGGAGGCTATGTTAGAAAATAAATGATAGTTAGAGTTATAAGCAATACACATAACATAAAAGGGATCATGCAATAGGAAAGATGATCGTGCAGTGTTTAGTCTAATGGGCAAATAATATCTCATTAAACGCGAAGGCACGTTAAAATTTATTTTCCCAAGAAGACAAGGAGAATTGACATTGCCGTTTATCAAGTTATGAAGAGAAAGTATACCTAACACGGATCTCCGACTAGCTAAGGTAGGAAGATAAATCAATTTAAGGCGGGAATGGTATGAAGGGAGACAAATTGCAGAATTCCAGTTTAATCCACGCAACGCAAAAAGCAAAAATTGTTTTTGGACAGATTCAATACGGTCAGAATATGTTGTGAGTTGGGGATTCCAAACACATGAAGCATATTCTAAAATCGGACGAACCAAAGAAGTGAAAAGCTGCTTGGTGGTGTACGCCAAGAACAACTCTAGCTTTATTAGTGGTCATGAGAATGTGCAAACTAAAGTTAAGTTTCGGGCTTATCAAAACACCTAAGTCGTTAAATTCATAAACACGTGCTAAAGTAGAATCGTTTAAGGAGTAGGAATACAACCTAGGTTTGCTATGAGTGAAAGACATTACTTTACACTTTTCACAATTAAGGTAAAGAAAATTATCCTTACACCACACTGAAAGTTGATCGAGGTCTTCTAGAAGAGGATTCTGATGATGAAGTGAATCCAGAGTAAAACAAAGTTTTACATCATCAGCAAACATAATCACATGAGAATGCTTAATAACCGATCGAAGGTCATTTATGAAAATGTTTAAATGCAAAGGACCTAAGTGGCTGCCCTGTTAGACACCAGAATGGATATAAATATTTTTAGAAACACAGCCATTAAATACAACTTTTTGGGACCTACCTCTTAAATAGCTATCAATCCACATTAAATGTTTAGGCGAAAAGCCAAATCTATCTACTTTAATAAGAAGCAACGAATTGCGAACACTATCAAATGCTTTACTGAAATCTGTATAAATAACATCTGTCTGACAACAACGGGCAAATCCACTGGAAACAAGTGAAGTGAACTCCAGAAGATTTGTACCTGTTCAACGTTTTTTACAGAAGCCATGTTGAGATATACTCAAATTCGGAATAATATAATGCTGAAGCTGGTCAGTAATTATATGTTCCAGCAACTTTGGTATTGCGCATAGCTTAGCAATACTTCGGTAGTTTGAAATATCCCTTTTACTACCTTTTTTATGAAGAGGCAAAATGTAGGATTATTTCCATACAATAGGAAAAGAAAAGGTCGTAAGCGATAAATTGAACAACTTACGAAGAGGAAGAAGTATAGCGCTAGAACAGTACTTTAAAACACATGCGGGAATACCATCCGGGCCAACAGAAAAAGTGGGTTCAATAGATAATAAATAAGACAGAAGTATTCTTTCATTAATAACAGGGCAATTAATCGGGTAAGAGGCCCCATTACTTGGGTCGGAATAAAAACTACGTGAGACAGAACTATCACTGTAGTTATTTTGGAAGAAGCTAGCAAATAAGTTAGAAATATCAGCATTATTACATCCCTCAACATTACCTAGCTTCATAATGGAGGGAGAAGAATTAGACCTCCGTTTTGAATTAATAAAATTATAGAACGACTTAGGATCACGTTTAATATTGAGTTTACCGTTAATTAAATACGAATTATAGTAAGATTGATTCGCGTGATTAAAATTGTAGCGCGAGACAGTATAATTTGCATAATCAAATGCCAAACCGGTACGTTTCAATTTATTAAAAAGACGATTTTTACGATTTTTTAACAGAATTAAATCGCGAGAAAATCATGCTGGTCTATTTGACTCAGGGAAAACCTTAACTTTAGGAACGCATTTTTTGAAAAATTTTAGTAAAGTTTTATTAAACAACTGCACAGCTTCATCGATATCTCCTATGGAATTGAAAGCCGACCAATCAGTATTTAAGAGAAACTGGTTAAGTTTCCCAAAATCAGTTTTTCTAAAACAAAAAGACTTACTAGCTTTCTCACTAGGTGAATTCGATGAAGATGTCTTCATAAGAATTTCTAGCTGAAGAGTAGGGTGGTAACTATCTTCAGGGGTAGATAACGGATTATACCTACGCACTGAAAAATGTGTGGCGCGATCAGTAAAAACTAAGTCAAGTGTACGATTCATACTATTTGTAATAAAATTTATTTGCTCAAGAGAATCATCTAATATTGCATCAACAAATTTACACGAAGAGCCAGGTACAAGGGAATTAGAAAGCTCAGAGGGGGACCAAGGTACAAGTGGGAGATTAAAATCACCCATGACTAATAAATAGTCAGTGGTTTGTAGAAGAGAGTGGACGAATTGAATCCACATGAGCCGTGTAAATTATATTATCAGATGAAGGTGGAATATAAGAACAAGTCAAAAATATATTGCAATTGTTAACAAAAACTTTAACACAAAGAAACTCAATATTATTATAGAAAGGGGTAAGTATTTCATCGGCGCATAGAGACGAACTGACAGAAATCAGAACACCACCACCAATTCTCGCGGACCGATCTTTCCTAAAAGTTACAAAATTACTATTAAAGATTTCTAAGTTAAGGACTTCAGGGCGGAGCCAGGTTTCAACAAAGACAATAATATCAGAATCAAAAGAAAAGCTATCGAGAAATAACCTTTTAAGTTTAGAATTAATTCCTCTAACGTTTTGAAAAGATACCAACAGAGTTGACAGCTGAGAATTATTTACTTATTTCTCTGTTTTGCCGCACTTTTTGAGTTTTTTGGTGCCGGGACAGGTGCAATTTTGACAGAAGGCTGAATAGTTGGCACAATAGCAGGGTTAAAAACACCTGTATTAACTGCCACAGCAAAAGAAACTGGAGGAGAAACTGACATAGGAGTTGCATACACCTGGTCGCTATTTTGATTTGAGCAAAAGGGGGTATTTAGGCTGTCATCAGCACTAATAACTATTGTAGGGGTACTTTTGTTTTAGAAGATTTTGCCTTTTTCCTTTTAGGAGACAAATCAGCACATTTGTACTCCTCAAAAGATTTTTTATAAACTTCAAGCTTTTCGCCAAGCTGTTTATAATCTTTAACTAATTCAGAAAACGCATTACGCCAATTCATTACATAATTTGGAAAAATTAATCTCCGAAGGGCGGCAGTCAGGACACGACCAGCGAAAGGTCGACACAAGCGACATGTGCATGGTTGTCGCACATCTTTCTTACACTTCGCGTAACAACAAGCCATAGTAGAAAAATTTAATAAATAAAAATAAATTATAAATGAAAAATGGTTGGGGAAAAATTTAAAATATTTTAAATTAACTGAAGGATTTGAAAGGAAACAGAAGCCAAAATATATGTAATTAAATTTAATATAAGCAAAAGAAAGTACTAAAGAAGGAAAGTGAAAGTTTGAACAATAAAATTTATACAGTCACTCACTATGCAACAATTACACTATAGTCGCGCACATAACAGATGTTTGCTGATTGTTAACAAAAACAAAACAATGCAAAGCACCAAATTTATTTACGAAGAAATTAGAATTTATCAGAGAGCACCGAATAAATCGGTGCCACCACCGATAATTATTAGAAATAGACTAATATTAACGCGCAATTTAGTGAACGAACACAAGTTTATATGAAAAAAATAAAAAAAATAGCGGAGAGCAAACTAAGCACGACTATTACAGGACACAGCGAAAACCTTTTTAGTTGGCTTGCCTGTGTGTCGCGTTTAAGCATTTTTAACTGCAATCAAAAAAAAACTTTATAAAATAATATATACTAATAAGTAAATAAATTAATATAAGGAATATTATTAAAAAATTTAAAAATGAAAAAGCTACCGAACAGGCAGTATGTAAAAATAAAACTAGAAAGGCAGGGCTATAGTCGGGTGTAACCGACTATAGAAAACCCTGTACCCAATCCAAAACAAAAATTTTTTTTTAGTAAAAGCCATTTTTCGGCTGATCATTCCTATGGCAGCTATATGTTCTGGTAAACCGATATTTATCATATTCAGGATTATGATTGGATATTACCTAAAACTGTCAAATCCGAAATTTGGTAACGATATCTTAATAAACAAAAAAGTTTTTCTCAGTAAATGTTGTTTTTCGGCCGATCGTTCCTATGGCAGCTATATGATATAGTGAACCGATATACATGATATTTATACATGTGATTACACATTGGCTAAAACTTTTAAATTTAAAATTTGGTGAAGATATCTTGAAAAACAAAAGGGTTTTAGTTACTAAATGTGGGTTTTCATCCGATCGTTCCTATGGCAATTATATGTTATAGGACGAATATCGACAAAAAAAAAATTTGGTGGTTGTAGGTCTTACCGTTTCCGAGATCCTTTTGTTCATACGGACGGACAGACAGACAGACAGACAGACAGACAGACGGACATGGCTAAATCGACTCGCCTTTCGATGCTGATCAAGAATATATATACTTTGTGGGGTCTGCCACGCCTCCTTCTGCCTGTTACATACATTTGCACAACTTTAATATACCCTTTACCATTTTTTGGTACAGGGTATAAAAATCATTCGCCGTCGCTTTACCGATTGCGCTACATCGCATATTTGCAAAACGCTGCGTAAAACGTATTATGAATTATTTTTTGATAATTTCCCGTGAACATTTTTGCTTAAAAACGGATGCAAAACGGATTTCAGCCAATATTCCAGCTTATAGACATTATTAAATGTCAAAACGCATTACGACAGATATGCTCAAAACTTCGATCTAAAAGTAGGAGACTCAGTCTTACTACGAAACGAAGTAGGACATAAAATAGACAACAAATACACCGGACCGTACGTAGTTACAACATTAGGAGATAATTATAATATATGTATCTTAGATATTAAGGGAAAAGCACAAATTGTGCACAAGGGCAGAATAAAACTGTTCCTTAAGTAGAATAGCATTTGTTTCACTTAATTTAGTTTTTAGTTACTAGTACAGAGAGCGCTCGAGTACGGTATAGCAAGTAATATAAACGAAAATAATAAGTATTAGTAGTAGTAGTTCTTTATTTTTCAATTTCTTTTGTTTTTTCTTCATTTTTCTTTCATAGAATTTTACTCTTAAGAACTATGAGCTTATAATACCAACGGCATTACCTGACGTCCGCCGCCGTCCGCGTAGCACATTATAGCCCTTGCTTATACTTTGCGCTTATTTTTCGTATCTAAGAAGTACTATATATGGCTTTTTTCGCGTCCTTTAGTTTCAGTGCTACATGCTTTTTGAAACTCATATCCGCTGTAAGTGTACCTCTAAGTGTCTTTGATATTTAAACTCCTTGACCACTTCGATAGACCCATTGTTCAGGTTCCACTTGTCAGCCGCAGCCATTCTTCCTTTTCTATTTTTCACTATCATTATTTTTGATTTATCTGCATTTATTTTTAAATTCTAGACTTCGCAGTACGCGTACATCTTATCTATAATTTCTTGCATCATTTTCGGGCTCTCAGCTAGGATCACCATATCATCTGCCTACATAAGATAAAAATATGACTCCGCCTGGTAGTATATACACAATGTCTTTAACGAACAGTGAGAAGAATAGTGGGCTTAATCTACAGCCTTGTTTTACGCCCTTATTCGTCTGGAACCAGTCGGATAGGTTTTCACCATCCCATACAGCTGTTTTGTTTCCGCTATAAAGGCTTTCAATGATCTTTATAATTTTGGATGACAGGCCACAATTACTCAGCTTTAGTATTAGACTCCTGCGATCTATCGTGCCAACGCTGCCTTAAAGTCTATAAAGAATAGAAACTGTTTTTGTTTTTTCTCTAGGTGTCCTCTCGCCACTGCTGACAAGGTGAAAATGCTGTTCACTGTTGAATAGTGATTCCTGAAACCAGCATGGAATTCGGTTAGTCGGTTATTCTCAATTACCCATGTTTTGAGTCTTTCAAGTATTATCGTGGTAAAGATTTTCATGCCGCTGTTTAAGAAAGATATCCCTCTGTAGTTACCTGCCACGTTGGGATTGATGTTGTGGATGAGTAGGTTTGGTTCCAACTTAAGAGATAAGATACTTTTTGTTAAAATTGGTTAGTAAATACGGCCGTAACAGTTTAATTAGTACGAATGTAAGTACTGCTAATACATTTCGTAAATGCAACAACAACAAAAGTTACAATAAACACTCTTTTGTTTGCAAAAAATTGAGTTTTCAATATGATGAGTTGTTAAGCGAACAAATTGGCGGAGTTGCATTTTTATATTGTTACTTTTATGTTTTGATAATTTTCAGTGTTTTTAATATTTAATTACCCGAAAAGCGCAGAACAACGTCTGCCAGGGCTTACTAGTCGGATATATAATGTTTTCTAGGAAGCTCGTCGGCGCCTGCCCTTGTTCGTATATGTAATTATACGCGCGTGTTAGCAGTCTTACGAACTTGGGGGTTGCATGATTAAAGAACTCAGCAGGTATATGGTCCGCACCTGGCGCTTTGATCGATTTAATTTGTCCAATAGTGGCCTGTACTTCCACCAGTGATATAGGCGCGTCCAGCTTGGCATCATTAATCTTCGGCAGTGCGTAACTGTTTCTGGTTGCTAGGCGGTTTTCGAGTAGAAGGCTCTTAAAATGCTCTGTCAATGTTTGCGATTCGGTTTTTATTATTTTATTAATTATCTGCCCTCTTAATTTTCTAACCATTGCCCAAAACGTTTTGCTGTCCTTGATGGCACCTATCTCCTGTACCATCATTCTATTATACCGAAGTTGTTTTTGCTGGCATAGGTTTTTAAACTGCCGGTTCATTACTTGGTTAGTTTGCCTATTTTCTTCCTTGTCATCCTGTCGCCATTTCTTTAATGCATCATAGGATATGCGTCAGAGGATATTTTTACACTCTGCATCAAACCAGGGTTGTTTGGCTATTCCTGTGTTTCGGCTCCCTACGCCATGTGTTGCTTGCTGTATGCACTTTGCCAATATTTCCGTCAGTTCGTGGCTCTCTACACTGTTCCTATCTAGAAACTCATCCTCTAATACATTGGGGCTTGCCTGACGTCCAATCTTAGCTTTGGAAGTAGCTGCCTATCGCCGTTCGGTGACTGTACTGCCATCCTGAAGTTAGTCGTGACCACAAGTGGCATGTGGTCAGAGTAGATTTCCGTCGATTTTCCTCAATCGTCGTGTCATCAGTTATCTCGATCCATTTTCCTCTGCTTACGCAGTAATCGATAGTGGAGCATGCTTGCCCCTCACAAACGTATAGTTTCCATATTTGTCTCCCTCGTTCTGCCATTGAGTACCGTGAGGTTGAGTGTTTCGCACATTTCCATAAATTTTTTTCCATTTGCGTCCATCACATCGTCTTTGGATTCCCTTGGTATGTTTGCTAGCATAGTTAGTACTGCATCGTCGGTCGTGGCTTGATTTGCGCCAATTCGTGCGTCCAAGTCTCTTATTACCATTACATTTTCCGTGGCTTCCTCCAACATACCGTCATAGAGGTCTACGAAATCATTTTCCCACTTGCTACAGTTGAGGTAAGTCGGAAAGATACAGAGCGTTTCTTGTTCCCAGTACAGCTCAATTGTCATCGCTGACTTTCTTTTGACGAAGCTCCACTTGAGTGAGCAGCATAAGTTTTTACTCATTCCATATAGCTGTCCTCCACTTGCACGCCCTTTCGTTGACTTCCTGAACGCTGGAGTTAGGTTGAGTTATTGCTATTACTTTGGCACATTTCCATTGGCTGCGATAATAACCGATATTGTAGCAATGGTTGAATAACAATGCCAAAAATTTACAAAAATATGTTATCCTCACCAAAGCTTTTTATTATTTTTATATTTTAGTATATAGCCAATCTCATTAAATGTTGTCAGGTTTTTATATTGAATTATTGTCTCATTATTGTAAGTGCCAACGTCAGTTTCACTATTAGCTTAAAAATTGTTATTGAAAACAAATATGGGCGTATTGTCTTAAACAAGATGAGATACAGAGGCTTTTCTCGAACCTTTCAATATCTCATAGCCTCTAGTTAAACCAATCTTATAAACCATTTCATTTATATACCCTAAGGCATTCACTTTATTGGAATCAGTCAAAGTCAAGGTCTTTACTATTCTCAACCAAGAGGTCTGGAAATTCAAATTTATTTACAGAAATTTTTAACTTTTCTGAATGTTTTATTATTCATTTTTAGTTTTGAGAAGAATTTTTCGCAATATTAATTTTCAACCAAAAGTATTCTTTGTGAAATTATAGTAGTTAAATTTTTAACAATCACTTTGAAAGTGTTTTTCCGCAATGGATGAACACATCTAAGCATTATTCTTTTAATTTTTTCTTTTTGTCTTTAGTTAATTTTAGAACAAATCTCTCTATCCTTTGGTCTGTTAGAGAGAGAAAGAGAGAGACCAGGGTTATTTCAATGTTATTAGACAAATAAATTTTGATGACGGTTTTTTCTAACTGACTAGTATCACCAATGTCTATAATTTTATATATTCAAAGTTTCTTTGATACAAATAGCAGTAGATGTACCTTTATTGGTAGGCATATTATTATTAGAGTTTTGACTTATGAAATTATAGTTTTAAAAATTAATATTATGTATGCACAGCCTATGTTCAGCCACCATGACTACATCACGTTTATGTTTTATAAGAAATAAGAAAAAAAAAAAGTATAAATAAATAAGAAAAACTATAAAAAATGTCGTTTACTTTTGGATATAAGCGAGCTTACGCTAATAAAAAAGAATTTAATTTGTCTGGTCATTATTAATTTTTAAATCTATGGAAAAAGAGAGCCATAGTTCTCTCTTCGTCATTGGGTAATTTTGTATACTTGTCCGCAACGACATTAACCTTTTGTTCACAATTTTATAAGCTACTGCCGAAGAGTCTTTCATATTGTGCATTAATAATTGTCATCGGCTTGTTATTATTTACTTATCTATTTTGTGTAGTAGGTGAAGCGTTGATTTTAATTGTAGATAGATTTGGAATTCTGTTTAATGGGTCCTCATTGGTTTTTCATGATGCCGCAATAGATAAATTTGGTTTTATAAAGGAGGTGTTTGCATTATGAGACATATCCGAGAGTTGGGTGTATGGCCCTCAATTTGGCAATTAACGCAAGCCAGTGCGCTTTACTATTTTCCCAATATTTGGATCTTTATTGGCAAACTCAGTAATATTTTTGTCCTTTGCAGGAATTTGACACTTATCCGGCGAATGTGAATCAATAAACTTTACACATCTGTAGCGCATGTTGCAATTACTGGTCATATGTGAACACCTTTGGCAATTTTTGCACTGAGGAGGTACTAATGGACGAAATTTTTCGAAAGTAACGTTACTATTAAGAATATGCTTTATATTGTAAAATTTCATAAGATTTGATTTGCGACCTAACTGAATAAGCCAGAGATAATTTTATAATTTAGTTAAATTTATGATAGCAATATTTAGACTTTTTAAAAAAGGTATTATCTCGTCATGATCGTAAATGTAGGATAAATTTTTAATTATTACTGAATATGGTATATTATCAGTAGGTGTGTAAGTATAAAATTGTAGCTCATCAGCCTCAAGCAACTGTCTAATTTTATTATAATCATCTAAAGTACCTGTTGATATATGTGTCACATTTTTGTTCAATCTGTTAAAGACAAAATTATTATACCCCAGCACCCTTTGAATGCCACTTGCTATTGCTTTTTGGTCCATATTGTATGTAGCAAGAACGGGCGGGATATTCTTGATTTTGACCCTCTCTCATTTATCCGTCACAGAACGTTTATTGATTTTACGGTTATCCTTCGTATCCAATTGAGAGAATTCTTTTTGATTGTCAACTTGAATCGTCATCCCTGGTACCTCGACAATAGACGTGAAAGTTCCATCTCCTTAATCTGCTTAATTCGTCATTTTGTATCTTGAGAGACCGCACTTGACCCTCAGCTTGAATATTATCTTAGAGAGCCGATGGAATTTGTTTCTTTTTGATTCTTGATTTGACTCATCGTCAGTTTCTAAACAAGAGTCTCTCTTCCTATTTCTTCTTTTCGTTTTATTTTTTTCTGTTTTATTAGATTTTATTAGATATTTTAACTGAGTTTCACTAATAACACTCATACTTGTATTTTTTTTTTTTTTTTTTTTTTTGTTAAACCACTCCACCAGGGATGATTATTTGTGTCCACTATCATTTGTTAATTGTTTTGTTGTTGTGTTTTATATTTGTTTTTGTGTTAATAGCTCCACTTAGGGTGGATTATTTGTGTCCACTTTCACTCTTTTATTGTTAAATAACTATTTTTTTGTTCGTTTGTTCTTTTACACAGACACAATACTTAGTTTTATGGCCTAATTTGCCGTTCCGGTATTGTATCGACTTTTTCCTACGTATCGCTGCTTTCGCTCAATTAAGTATCTCGTTCGGAATCGATTGATGATGCCAATGTCCACATATATCACGGCGAGCTTAAACCGTTTGTCAATTATACTTTGGTTTTCTTACAAAAATGTATATCGACAATGTCCTAAGGTTTGTTGTCTAAAGCGCGTGACGTATTTTGCAAAGTTGGTTTTGTGACGTCACAATGTTTTGCTTATTTGGTTTTCGCTGTTCACGTACTTATGTTTGCTTGTGTGAAGGTTTAGTCACTTTCTTGTTGTTTTTCTAGCTGCTGGCTACTTGAAACAAAAATTAAAAAATAATTTGCTAAGTGTCATCCGTACTTGGAATCGCTCTCGTTAATGCTGTTTTATATTTCGTATCTCAATTCATTTTTGTTAAATGTAATTTTATTCATTTTAATTCAATGTAACAATTCAATTCATCTTCTTAAATCTAAGTAAATTAATTCTTTTTTCATATAAAATCATTTCGTGCATCAATAACTTAATTCATAATTAACAATTATATTTCTTTTAATGAAATATGTTCGTTACACTCCCCCTCTTCTTTCTTCTTGGCCACACCTAAATCCATAAGTGTTGTATGCTTGGTCATGTACATGTGGTGGTGCAGGGTGATCGTTGTAGTTCCTGCTTATTTTGCCTTCTGGAACGCATCTGTAGCATTGATATGAATTGTTAGTGGTGTCTTGCTCTTGTTGTCGACAGTCCGCCGCTTCCATGTTGTCTGCTATTTCCAGAAACTCTTTGCGAGACGTGAACTCCTTGCGTTTTACATATCATTGTATTTCGATCCTGCTGTTTCTGTATATTCTATCTAATTTCTCTTCCTGACTGGTGGGTATGCATCATGAGTTTAAGCATCTCTACTGCAAAAAATCTTGTTCTTTGTGTTACTAGTTGTTTTTTTTTTTTTTTTTCATTATTTCCTCTTTTAGATGTTCACTATACTGTAGTGGTAGGCTTACTTGTGTTATACCGTGCCTAAAAGTTTGCAAACTTTTACTTGTTTGTTTTTCCCACCAATCGTATGCGTACAACTATATTTTTATCCATTCCGCAGCATTTGGCTGCTTCTTCTAATTTTTCTACAAACTCCAGTGGGTTAATTTTTCCATCGTATTTGATGTTCTATCCTATTATTCGGTTTATCATGTAATGTGTATCAATTTTATTCGTTTTTCCTCGTGGATACATTTACG
Organism: Stegana nigrithorax; assembly: GCA_037044495.1. NCBI lineage: Eukaryota > Metazoa > Arthropoda > Insecta > Diptera > Drosophilidae > Stegana > Stegana nigrithorax. Next base: position 12,433 of record JBAMBQ010002171.1, read on the forward strand.
ATGTCTTTTTGTTATTTCACACCGTAGTAGTAAAACTAGCACAAGTTTCTTTCCCACTACTGCTCGGGCGCCACTGTAACGATTTGGAGAGGCCGAGATATGACTCGCTGTGTCCTGCGTCGGTCACATAAATTTATTAGTGAATGTCTGTGAGTGGGTGACGTACTAATTGTGAAACTTTCCGTGTGAAAAAAATTCACATTAAATCAATTCAATATATTTTATTCTGATTTTCTCGTTTTTTTTGACATTTTACAATGCATTTCAAATTTTTACTATCAATTCTTGGCTTTTCTTTTACAACAGTCTTATGTTGTCCTGACGTGGCCTCCATCGCTATCGCTGCTATTCTTGGTTGGTGACGTCACTAGGCCCTGCCTAGGGGGGAATTTGCTCACTTATCAACTATGTTATCTAGACAACTTGTGCAGGCTGAGTGAAACACTCGGACTGCGCCTTTTTAGTTGAGACGGGTTGCACAGGCTGAGTAAGACACTCGGACTGTGACTTATCGAGACGGTTGTGCAGGCTGAGTGGGACACTCGAATTGTGAGTTATATTTAGACAATTTGTGCAGTATGATTGAGACACTCTACGTACGACTTAAAGCGATACGAGCTGCGCAATGCTAGTGCGACTCTCGGATTGCGACTTGTATTTCTACAATGTTCGTAGTATGAGTGAGACACTTTACTTACGACTTAAGTGAGACGGGATATGTAGTACGAGTGAAAAACTCTACTACGTATTCGAACTTGGAGCTTATAGCTATACCTATCCCCTTTTTAGGCTGTCTGATGGCCCTTTCCCACAGCAGTGCTTTCATTTGAAAGTGATTGCTCTTAACAAAAACTGATCGTGGTTACTCTCTTACCCTCGATAAGCTGCAAAAGATCAAATGTGTTACCGATTTCAACTTCTTATATTACGGTGAGCTTTAACCATTTGCGAATTATACGGCAGCTGTCTGAAAAAATAGCAACGTTGCGCGTTTAGTGTGACGTTTCATATTGGTTGGTTTTGTATCGTCACAATATTTTTGTCAGATTTTGATTCTGCTTTGCGTGTACTTATGTTTGTTTTTAGTTTATTTGTTGTCTGGCGTTTCATATTGGTTGGTTTTGTATCGTCACAATATATTTGTCAGACTTTGATTCTGCTTTGCGTGTAATTATGTTTGTTTTTAGTTTATTTGTTGACTGGCTGCTCGTTATTTAAAACAATTAAAAAATAACTCGCTTCACGTCATTCGTGCTGGGATTTGAACCCGAGTCGGTCAGATGCCAAACTGTTGCCTTTACTTATAATGCTATGGTTCTAGTTGCCGCTTTGCCTACAAATGATAGTTTTCTATCCATGTTGTTTGTGTTTCGTACTTTACTAATGTTTTCCAATTCATTTGGTTTAGTTCATATTCATTTCAAATTAATGTAAATTAATTCACTTTCATAGACTTCCAAATTTCAATATTGTTCTAAATGTAGCGATATTGGATCGTTACAGCTTTATATTATTTTTGTAAATCTTAACTATCAAAATCAGTTGTTCACTTTTATTTTTATCATAAAAACTAGCTCTCACGTTCTTCGCATCCTTTTTATACCTTGTACCCAAAAATGGTAAAAGGTATATTAAAGTTGTGCAAATGTATATAACAGGCAGCATCGAAAGGCGAGTCTATCTAGTCATATCGGTCTGTCGGTCTATCTGCCTGTATGAACAAACCGATCTCGCAAACGGTTAGACCTACAAACACCGAATTTTGCGCGAATGCTCCCCTAATCCATAGGCATAACGAGTTTAATTTAGTTTTTCGATATTCAACCTATAACATATAGCTGCCAAAGGAACGATCGGCCGAAAAACCACATTTACTAACAGAGACCCTTTTGTTTTCCAAGATATCGTTACCAAATTTCGAATTTAATAATTCTGGACTATATTCAATAATATACCTTAATATGACAAATATCGGTTTACTTTAACATATAGCAGCCATAGGAACGATCGGCCAAAAAACAACATTTAGTGAGAAAAACTTTTTTGTTTATTATGATATCGCTACCAAATTTTAAATTTAGTTATTTTCGATAATATGCAATCATTTATCTGAATATAATAAATAATAATTACAACATAAATAATAACATATTTATTATTATTATATGCAGAATTGGAATTGATGTACTGCGACCTCATAACATTACAGCTGCCATAGACTCCTATAGACTCGGCTGAAAAATTACTTTTACTAAAAAGTACTCTTTTGTTTCTTGAAATATCGTTAAATATTTTAAACACAATTATAAAACGAAAAAAAAAAAATTAATCTTGGAGTGTCTACAGGACATTCTATAGTCGGGTGCGTAGACCCAGTATTTCAAGTTTTTCTTATTTTTTTGCTTTCTTCAAGACACTTAAACAGTGGAACATGAAAAATACTAAAGAATAGTGCATACTTACTCCTTTCGTCCGTCTTCCATTGAAAGCGCTTTCGAAGAACGGTGAGCTAAATGATTGGGGAGGAATACTAGATTATAACACAACTTGCCAAAAAACACAAGTGACACTGAAGTAAATATTTTTCGTATTCTAGCTAAATTCCTGATTTTTTGCAACCAATGATTTCTCTTAATTCGTTTCTTCCTTTTTCCCCTTTTTCTTTTGATTTTACTTCGCAGCTCATTCTTTCTCTTCGCTCTAGGCGCGCTGGTTAGTTACACACGCAACTTCGCTCTTAGCAATTTCTGTTGTTAATAATTTTCCTTTTATTTTGAAAATGGTTAACTTCTCTGATACAAAAAATTAAACTTTTTAGTTCGCCCTTATGTTTTTGTTTTTTTTTTTCAATATTTTGGCGAATGCATGGGAAGCAAAAAAAAAAAAAAGCAACGAAATCAAACACAAACTAATGCACTGAAATTAATTTAGCCATTTGGCGGAAACTTTTCGCTAGCCTTTCTTTCCTTATTTTTTCTCTTTTCTTCGGCTTCGGTGCCCAATTTCTTGCATGCTGAACTGCGTCCTGTCCCGTTGCTGTCCTCCTAGTGATGACCAAATTCAATTCGCTGCCCCTCTGATGTAGTGGTGGCCAAATTTAGCGCGCTTCCTTTCGCAGTGTTTGCGGCCAAATCTCGTGTGTTTCTCCTTACAGTATTTGTGGCCAGATCTGGTGATTTGCCCTTCACTGCAGTTGCGGCTGACTTTCGTAAGCTGCTCTCCAATGTAGTTGCGGTCAAATTAAGTAAAAAGATCTTCCTCGATCCTCGGGTTGAACAGGGGAACAATTATTTCAGCTGCTTTCGGCTGAATGTCTCTAAATCCGTTGGCTGACTCGAAGCGGTTTTTGACCTTCTTCTGGTACAGCAGACGTATTAGGGCATAAATAAGAAATGTTTTTTTTTTTTTTTTTGTTACCGCTGGACTTAACGCCGATATTCTACCCATGTGCCGTTTCCTTTGACCATCCGTTATCGGCTATATTATTTTGTATAAATGTGCAGTTTTCTCGTCTTTTCTTTTTTTTTCGGAAATTAACGAGACGACTGTACAGCGCGATGCACAAAAGAAGAGAGAGCCTTCATGCCGTGATTTCCGTAATTATATCATGCATTTGGAAGCTTTAGATCGTATTTGTCCCATAATTAAGCCGAAGTTTTCAGCCGAAATTATATAAAAATATTTCATAATACGTTTTAAGCAGCGTGTTGTAAACATGAGATGTAGCGCAATCGGTCGAGTGTTGGCGAAGGTTATTTTTTTTATTTCTACAAACTGCCTGTTGGTTGGTTGGAAACCTGCTGTCGGAAAGAATTATTTTTTTAAAAATTTTTTTAATAACATCCCTTATTTATTTAATGTATTTTATATTATATTTAATTTATTTAATCATTAGTTTTTATTCTTTTATATAGTTTTTTTCTTAATTGCGGTTGAAAATACTTAAACTCGACACACAGGCAAGCCAACTGCCAGCAGCTTCCGGCAATTAAGGCACAATTAATGAAATACAGTGCAGAAATAAAATTAATTAAATTGAATAAAATAAAAATTCTGTTTAATTACAAATGTTATGACTGTGAATATTAATCCATCGAAAAAATTTCGTTAATCAGATAAAAACAAAAAGCCTTTTTTCTATGACGTCATACATATAAAATGGCGGCGCTTTTTGATAATGCTGTTTGCATGTAATATAAATGAAACGGCTATATTATTTATATTAGCTGTATAATTTAATTAAAATTTTAACAAGGCATCAATTAGAATTTGATGTTTGTTTATAATTTTTTTTGTAGGCAACATTTTTGACATTAGGGTTTCATTCCAAAACATACAACGGAGTCATGTGTTATAGAGTTGTCCACCTTCTGCATGTACATTCCCTTTCATTCACTCACTCACCAACAGAGTGATGATATATGCTTAGATTTTCCGTTTTTCTAAATGCCTCTCAATTTCCTATACAATCAAAAAACGGAGGTTTAAAATATTTTTACATGTAATTCAAATATTTTGTGTTTTTGTGTTTTTTAGAACTAGAAGTTTGGTGCTATCTATGACATTATTAAATTATCTTATATATTTACCCCGAAGGGAAAAATTGAACTCTTTTATTTTTCATTTTTTGTCTTTTCTTTCCGCACTAACTTTACAGTCTGTAACTAGACCCGAAAAATGCTAGCGACATCTGTTATACTGCCTAAGTAACCATTAGCCTAGGCTTACAGACTGTTGCTACACGACAGAGGTTAACTTTGTTCCTACTACTGCAGGCGTTAAAGACCAAAAGGCAAAAATAATCGTTCATTTCCAAGGGTTGCGATGAACGCATTACCTTTTTAGTAAAATAATTTATTTAACTATCTACATCTATTTTTGTACAAATGAGCAGGTAAACATCTGCCGAGTCTGGTTAATGCAATGAAAGTTAATACGATTGTAAAGTACAGCGATATATATATAAATTGTAAAACTGGGTAGGATAACTTCTTCCAGGTCCGTAGTCTGATTTCATTACGTGTGTATTCCTGTACCTTCTCGGTTTTCTGTTTGTCAAAGATTAGGATTTTTTTTCCTTTGTTGGCACCGGTTGTATTCTTCCAGTGAAAGTAGAGATGTTATCTTTCTCAAACGGTCTTTTTCACTGAATCCGTACAATGGATTTGGCCCTATCAATGGGGCTTCTGCCACATTCTTTGTCAGCTTGTCTGCTTCTTCATTGCCAACAAGACCTCTGTGATCTGGTTTCCAGTTCAGGGTTAGTCTGTTGGATTTTCCTACTAGGTCAAGTTTTTTATGGCATTCGAGCGTGGATTTGCTGTTGTAAATGTATCTGTTGAGTGCCTTAAGTACTGCTTGGCTGTCGGAAAAAATGATGATTTTTATATCTTAAGCGTTGCGGTCGAGTAGCGTGAGGGCTGTTTTTTTTTTTTTTTTTTTCGCAGACGTTGTGGTAGCGCACTACCAAGCAAGAGGACTTACGAAACCATACCTAGTGTCTGTTCCACAGCTACGACCGATAATGATCATCAGATGCTTTATCTACTTCACAAAGATTATTATTACTAGAAGATTACAAAAACTAATTAATAAAATTAAAGAACTAAATTAAAATTAATACATACATTAAAGTAAACATTAAAATAAGATTAAAATTCTATCTAATTTCTAATTTCATTAAATCTACGAGTAAGAAGAGATTTCAAAGTATAAGAAGAGGCTATGTTAGAAAATAAATGATAGTTAGAGTTATAAGCCAAACACACAACATAAAAGGGATCATGCAGTAAGAAAGATGATCGTGCAATGTTTAGTCTAATAGGTAAATAATATCTGGTTGTACGCGAGGGCACGTTAAAATTAATTTTCGCAAGCAGAAGAGGAGAATAAACGTTACCGTTTATAAGGTTATGAAGAAAAAGAATTCCCAAAACGGACCTCCGACTAGCTAATGTAGGAAGATTAATTACGTTGATACAGTAGAGCAGTAGAGTTGATACAGTTCAGCATCAAATATTGTCGTTTCTTTGCAGAGAAGGATGTGTAACCTGCACCTAGGCCCGTTTATCCCAGCCCATTCACCATGTTTTGTTTTGGAAGCTTCAACCATTTTTTTTAATCTCTCTTGAGCCTTCCTCTGTCTAAAGATTATTCATTTCTGAAGGGTATGTCTAATATATATCTTTTGTGAGGTCTGGGTGTAGCTGGTTCCACCAAATTTAGGTTTTCCAGATATCCCATATAATTAATTTTTTTGAAATTGTAATTGGAGTGAAAAGTGAGTATCTCCTTCGATGCCATTTCTTGGATCATCTGGTGTAGGGGAGTAAGATTTAGGGAGGATTCCACATCACCAGTGGGGGTTCCCAGTGATAGATAAGCATCCCTATCTTCGTAGTTGAGCTAATTTCATTTGTGCTCTTCTTTTACGAGCTTTGCGCCTCCATACAGCTGCTCCGTACAGTACTATTGGGCATATCGTTTGTTTGTATACTCAATTTAAAATTTCTTGGTTAAAACCCCATGTACTAGCTAGTGTCTGTATCGTTGCAAACAGAGACTTTGTTGCTTTTTCTATTAAATGATTCAGATGTTTTTCCCAGGTGAGTTTCCTGCTAGAGCTAGAATTATGTATAGATAAATATATAGATACAAATTCTTTTTTTTTTTTTTTTTGTATAACTATTGTATTATAAGCTTGATACACTTGTTAATTCCACGAAATATTTTTTTGAATTGCAGTTGTATTCCAAATTGACTTCGCCTTTAATTTTGCAAAACAATTGAAGTTTTGTGGATTTCATGGGTTTTTCTTTGTCTACATTGGGTTTGGGGTTTTTTTAATTTTCCAGCTCGACACTTGTCTGATGGGTTCTTCCTGAAATTCCATTCGTCTACATAAAATAGTTTCAGAAATATAACGGATTTAGATTTTCTCTTATAAATGGGGGCGTGGCACCGCCGACTTTTAATATGCGTCTTTTTTCGCCTGGTGTCCTTTATTCATGTGCTGAATTTAATCCATAGAGATATAACGAATTAAAGTTTTCGACATCGTACTTGAATTCTTGTGTTTGCTGTACCGATACCGTTTATACCATAATTATAGCCATATTTATAAGCCAAATCGATCCAACCGTTTTCACATGTTGATGCAATCAAAAAAAGTGATTAATTTTTATAATATGTATAGATTGCAACTTAAAAATTTCTTCTGCTAAAATAGCCACAGGAGTTTAACACAATGCCTGCGATATCAAACATTAACGTCTTTTTCCTTCTGCCATTCATAGTTCAGCAATTGTCAGTCAGCGTTGCTATCTCTTAGAGTTGCTTAACCGTTACTGCTACGGTTCTACGACGATGTTGTGTTTTTATTGTGGTGGTTATCTTCATGCATAGGAACGAATCAGATTCGTGACTATGTCTGGGTCTTCCACACCGAAGGCTGGTTTGAGTCCACTGATATGTTATGAATTCGTGGATGTTGATGGAAAACAGACAGTCGTCGATAAACTATTTCATCTCAAATGGTCCAGTGTAAAGCGGATCTAATGGTCACTTGATGTGATTGTTTCGCACGTATGAAATTCGTTAGGGACGAATACTGTTTGGTTTATATGCTGGGTGTGGGTCGAACATTTCTGATATGTTCGCGAATCTTTTAAAGGAATTGCGTGGATAGTTTGGAATCTTTGGAAAGTTGCACTCGTGTCCAGTTAAGTATTTGTGCGGTACATTCACTTCCGCTTTGTGGTACTTTCGTAGACTAAAAAGTATTGTACGTAAAACTAAGGAGTTTATTGGTTGCACATAAGAGCACCTTTTTGGGATTGTTGCCACCGTTAAATCATTCCATTAAATGCTGGACGGCTTCGTAATGTGCGTATGTGCTGGGCTCCCACCATGGCCGAAAGCGCATTGAAGAGTGGTGAGACTAACTGTGTGCCCTGATTGGTTGAAATCGTTTAAGAGGCACTAAATCTTACATACCACAATCTGTAAAATTTTACAGTGTCGGCTGACATCTTTGGCAGTCTTCAGTTTTATAAAATTTTTCAAAGGTAGTCGAGAAATTTTGAAAATGAGCGTATGATGATGGTACAACGCATGATTGGAATTAGTTGCGTATTTATTAACCTTTCAACTGTTTATATGCTGATGCATGATAATCCCTTGTGTTGCCGATCAACTCGGAACTCCATTTGGGAATTGTTGCTGTTGATTTTGTAGTGGCGGATAAGTGGTAAGTTCCGGCTGTGGTGTAGTTATAGAATCTTATCTATTCTAACTTTGATCTCGTTTTGATCGCTGTGGTTGGGTGTAAATTGGATGGTTCGCAGAACTAGGATTTATATTTCGTGTTATTAAGTGCTGCACATGTTGATGCCGATTATGTGAGTTTATTTGTGACGGATGTCGTAGAAAAATGCGGTGCTGAAATATATGCTGCTGTTGAGCAGTAAGAGTTGAGGACAATCTTTGAACAAATTAAGTGAATTTGGTTGTAGATTTAAGTGATATAATTGCGACATCACAGCTACATTAATTCCCTCGGAGTTTCGAAAATTCCTTCGGAGTCTATACCTGATAGTAAAATTACTAATTGTAATGCATTTTTCGGTTCCACTCTGAATGCTTTATTAAATATAGTTGTGTGATGTTTAGTGTTTTATATAGCTATTGGACCCAGTTGAACCTGGTGCTTAAAAACTAATATAGATACCGTTGGTGCTTGTTGTTGTTGTGGTATCTTCCGTATATTGGATGCGTTTATTTGCGTATCATAAGCTGTGTTCAGAAAGTACTCTCTAATTATCCTTTGCAAAAGTTATGCAAAATGTCGTGGATGTTGTCATTAGAAGGTGACGAATAAACCATCGTAAGCATACAGCGAGCAGTCTGATGAAATAATGGATTGACAGTTTTAGAATTTGAATTAGTGGTTACATTTGTTAAAGATAACAGTGAACTGACTTAATGTGAAGTTGGTTGCAGTATTGGTTGGTGCAATATTGACGATTGAATAGTTGCACTTAAATGATGAGTTGGAGTCCTAAGTTGTGAGAGTTTCCGTAGGTAAAGTGAGGTGAGTTGTTTGGTTCTGCTGTTGGAATATTAATCAACGGTGCTCCTTTTGTCGATTGAGATTGTTGATGATGATGAAGCGAATGTATTGCTTGATCACTAATAGATGCTCTCGGGGACAGAACCAATTTTGAAATAAATTCGGGTATGGATCTAGTTGGAAGTTGCAATATGAGCGGCAGTCACTGCTGTAACGACTTCGATGCCGAAGGGTTTTGTGACCATTTATTTTAGTTGATATCGTGGTGGACTGATAGAAATCCATGATGTGGAGTTAGATATATTAAGAGTTACAGTTGCCGAGCTGCAAACTATGTTCGAATTATTTAAGGTTGCAGGTGATAATGATGGTGATAATGGCAAAATAGATTGCACTGCTTGTACTAAATGATAAAGGGTAAAGGGTATATTAAAGTTGTGCAAATGTATGTAATAGACAGAAGGAGGCGTCGAAAGGCTAGTCGATCTAGCCATGTTCGTCTGTCCGTCTGTCTGTCCGTCCGTATGAACAAACCGATCTCAGAAACGGTAAGACCTACAATCACCAAATTTAACACAAAGACTCTCCCAATCCATAGGCATAACGAGTTTATTTTTTTTTCGATATTCGACCTATAAGATATAGCTGCCATAGGAACGATCGGCCAAAAACCCACATTTAGTAAAAAAAACCCTTTTGTTTTTCAAGATATCTTCACCAAATTTTGAATTTATAAGTTGTTGCTCATACCCAAATACATATCTCAATATTATATATATCGGTTAACTATATCATATAGCTGTCATAGGAACGATCGGCCGAAAAACAACATTTACTGAGAAAAAATTTTTTATTTGTATGGATATCGTTACCAAATTTTAGATTTGTCAGATTTAAGCAACACCCAATCATATTACTGAATATGATAAATATCGGATTACTACAACATATAGCTGCCATAGGAACTATCGGCCGAAAAACAACATTTACTGAGAAAAACTTTTTTGTTTATAAATATATCGTTACCAAATTTCAGATTTGATGATTTGAAGTAATATACAATAATATTCTTGAATATTATAAATATCGGTTTACTATCGCATATAGCTGAAGTAGGAACAATCGGCCGAAAAATGGCTTTTATTAAAAAAAAATTTTTTTTCTTGAAACATCCTATCATAATGAATAAATTATATTAAAGCAACAAAACAATATATACAGTTTTGGATAGGGTACAGGGTTTCCTATAGTCGGTTACGCCCGACTGTAGCCCTGCCTTTCTAGTTTTATATTCGGTCCACTGCTGTCAGCATCGTTTGTCTTTTCCGCATCTCGCAAATGATGACACTTGTGTAGACTGACTACTTGTTTTGGCAGTCTGTTAGTCAAGAACCGCAATTCAAATGCCGAGAATTGAGAATTGACTTGATTGCGCGAACTAAGGTGGACTGTTCAGTATTACGATTGTGAATTTTAACTAGTGCCGTGACAAGTAAAGTGATAAGTTGCAGATGCACCACTGATTCGCGTGGGGTGTGAACTAAATACAGTCGCCATAGGAGGCGCTGACTCAGTTTAATTTTTTGCTAGGACGTCATGATGTCGTTGCCCGCATTGCAAACAGTTTTCAATACTGGTGCATCGGGATACTGAATGTGTCAGGCTAAGGCAATTGAGGTATGCCTTAGCATGATCAGGAATACGTTTTCTCGCGAACCAATTTTTAGACAGAAAGTCGGGGCAACGTCGCAAAATCAATTCGAAGTTTTGGAAAATAAGAAAATTATTTATTGGCTGAGCAGGCAAGTCCGCCACTGACGCCGCAACAGAGGTGGAGCCTCTGCTACCGCACAATAACTTAAGAGGTAGCGGGTAATTGTTGGTTTCCACTTGATTGATGAACTTAGTCTTCTTCTTTCTTGGATTAATGGTGCGTAGCTTATGATGCTGCCATTCTGCTGATTAGCACTATAATTGTTTTTTAAATTTCGATGTGTTTAATCGTCACTAATAGCTTATGCTTCTGCTTCTCAGTTGATTCGTTGCACAAAATTGGTCTTCTGCTTATTGCCGCTTGGTGATTTAGTGATGCAAACAATTTTTTTTTTGTATTTAACGACAATTAGTATTTAATTTTATAAATATGCCCCACTTTGGGCGCCAAAATGTTGTGTCGTGTGACAATGATGCTAGGCATAAAAGAATTATATTGTTAAATAATTACGACTTAACTTCGATTTATAAATTATGGCTTTATTTAAAATACTTCTGTATTCACTGACTATGACACTGTGCTTAAGTTCACAATTTGGAGAATTTACAGAATTTTATATTATCGATTTTATGTTAAGCAAAATAACAAAGTGTGGAGAGTTCATAACGAACGATTAAACGCAAAAAAATATGATAATAATAATAGCTACTCTTTAAAAACGTAAGAGCATAACTCTGTGCTGTTGCCACCGTCTTCTCTTTGTTTTGGCTTCTCTTTGGTTTGGCTTCGATAAAAACTGAACACAATCCTATGAGGTAGTGCCCAGTTAGTCTTCTTGCACCACGATCGAGTTCAGTAGGTGCGATGTTTTATTTTTTTTTTTTTTTTTCATTTCCCAAAAATTTGTATTTTGTCTTATTTAGATTTGACTTTTATTCATTTTTAAACGAAAAACATGGTAGACTAAGGGTAAGAAACAACGTTTTCGTAAACGCTTATTTATTTTAAAATACATACTCGTATAAATTTACTTTACTGCACCGTTGCTGTAAGCATGTACTACACACAGCTACGTCACAAATAATGCATCTAGCAACGCAGGCACCAACGGCAATGGTAGCAGCTTGCAATGGCATACACTTGGGTTCAAATCCCATCACTCGCAGATGACTGCAAACTATTATTATATTCAGTAACTGACAACGCGACCTATTTATTTAAATTGATAACTGATTAGAAACAACAACTGTAGCCTAGCAGATGAGCCCAATGGCTTGCGAGACCAAATCCCAAATCAAATCCCAATGAGGTCGCAGCTAAAATTTTAACAGACTGTGTTGTTAAATAGTATTTTCTACGTAAGTAAACCAAAGTTAATAACATTACATTAAAGGCAGCTTCGTACATCATTACCTACAACTAGTTTATTATTAAATAGCGATCAAAGCAACAACAACATGATTAGCATCATAACGTCACTAGTTTATTAGTAAAGGACGAGCAAAACAAAAACAAGATTAGTTTTGATTTTCAGACGACCGTCTTATAATTTGAAGTTAGTTTTGATTGCAAACGAAAGGTAATCCGACACAAAGTAATCATCTAGTATCGAATGTAACGATCATCGGATCCATAATCGAATAACACAATCGTCGGATTCAGTATCGGATTACACGATCATCGGATTCAGGATCAAATACCACAATCGATCGAGTTGAGGAATACCATCCAATGTTCGATACCATTGGAAATTGTTGAGATCACGGTCATTAAGGGTAATCTTAAGCGAAAGTCGTTGTAGCAAGTTATACTTGGACAACGCAACTTATCGAAACAAGCCGTTGTAGTAAGTAATACTTGGACAACGCACCTTAACTCTCAACAACAAGTAGTTGTAGCAAGTAATACTTGGACAACGCAAAACTTCATCTGAGCAAAAGCCGTTGTAGCAAGTAATACTAATTTACCAGTAAGCCAAACGAATCAAGCTAGATTAGTTGGTCAACCTGGTCGTGGACAATCATTCTGACAACTGGCAAGAAATCTGATCGAGGATAATCATTATGGCAACTGGCAAGTATCCTGGTCGTGGATAATCATTTTGGCAACTGGCAAGCAACCTGGTCGTGGACAATCATTTTGACAACTAGAGAGAAACCTGGTCGTGGACAATCCTCATGAAACAATCCTCGTGTAAAGTGTTAACCGGGAATTGTATGAAATCTTGAATTATTATACATAAAGTTTCATATACTATTTTGAAAAAAACCCCATTGCACATTTTTAATTATTTTCACACGGAATAGCCACTCGTGGTAACACACTTTACGGAAGAATACAAATTTCTGTAAGCTTACCCCAGCCACCCCAGATCGTCACAGTATTTTGTTAAATTTGTACAGAATTCCAGTGTGCCAGACCTTGACAAAAGCTTTTTGTAGGTCAATAATCACTCCAATGCAGAAATTTTTGTTGTCAGGAAAGTGATGGATGCGAAAAATACAATTAAAAATATTTCGTATGTAAAGGATCGCCTTTAACTGTAACTCTTTTAGGAAAGTTTATGTTATCTGGTCATACCCCGGCGCTTTTTTTTTTTTTCGTCTGTGTTTTGATGCAAGTAGTGATTTCTCGTGTCGTAAACGGTTTGATTTTTACTATATCGTTTTCAGGACTGGTTAATGACGGAGTTAACGAAAAGTGAGGTTGAGCACTCGAGAATACGTTTTCAAAAAAATCAGCTAGCGTCGAAGCCTTATCCTCGTTTGACTTGGTCCAATCTCCGTTGGTTTTAGAAAGTGGTTGTGTGAAGTGGTGTTGAGTTTTGTTGATCAGTTTTCTTGTCGTTTTTCAAAGCGAATAGTGTGTATCTGCTGTAAATTTGAGCTAGGTTATGAAGTTTCTTACTCGTTTGTCGGCTATTGATTTTAATTTTCTTTTAAAATCTTTGTTGCCATTTTGTCGGTTGGGAAACGTGTTAATTCCAATCTTTTCTGGAGTTCCTATTTTATTTTGATAATGTTTTCAGCTCTGGACACGAGTGGACAAAATTGATTTTGGGTGATACGGGTGGTGTTGATTTTAGGGCCGCCTGTTGGATAGTGTCTATAATATGTATCACAGCAATTTCGATGTCATCTTGGCATTCGGAATGACACTTAATTCGTGGTGAACGGACGTGTCAGAGTTGCGCTCCGCGAATATCTACAAAACGAAGTCAAGTGACTCACCTAGGTCCGACGGAAGGCGCTGTGCTAGTATGCTCGTGGTCGGTGCTCCGTAGGATCTTCTACTCCTACTGCTTCCATCATCTGCAAGTAAATAAACTATTATTGCTTACCTAAACAAAAAATCGCCTACAAAAACAAGGTAATCAATTAGAAAACATACTTACCTCTATATAGCGGCATTTGGATACGATCCAATATCTATCAGCTGTGATCAGCGCACAATTGAGGTAATAAGGCCGTCTCTGTCGCACAACATACGTCGGTCACTCTCACAGGGCTCCCAACTTATCAACACTGTGTCTTTTGTCGAGCTAGCAGCTCTGTCGACATTTAAGGTTTCCCAAACTCATACTTAAATTATTTAAACAATGAGCCTTGCGCGCACACCATCCCCAGGCGGTGGCCAGAATGATAAAGCTACAATCCTGGAGTTAACGAAAACAAACAAAGCTCTCAGTGAACAAGTACAAGAGTTAGCTGCTCTTTGCGTGACACTAAAAAAAGAAATTACAGAACTAGTTACTAAAAAAGATAATTCTACTGTAAATGAATACGAAAAATACAAAAGCTAGTGAAAGCGACATTTCTGACCATACTGATGAAGACGAGTTAGCCCGCGAAACTGATTGGATTCTGCGGAAACATCCGTCAAAAAAGCGAAAGGACCAATTCGCCTCTTAAACAAGTTGAAAACCAGATTTTGTCATCTAGTAAACCAGCACCCTTGGTGCCACCAACCTCTCAATGCATCTGGAACTCCATAGCACACCTATGAAAGTAAACAGTTAAGGCCAATAATAGTAATGGCAAAAAAATTTAAGCAAGACATGTGATCCTGCACATATAGTAAATGATCTCAACGGAGCAAGGTTTCAAAATAATAAGCGCCGCAAAAAAAATTATCGTGGGCCTCTAAAGAACAATTAGATATGTTCATGCTAACCTTTGAAGCATCTGAAGATATAAACAAGATATTCAAGATTAAAGCAATTCTAAAAAGCATTGTAACCATCGAACCAATCCGACGCTCC